>VMDO01013637.1:46266-57680 GCA_007922755.1 Pedetes capensis | reverse complement strand
CGATAAACAATGGCTGGAGTGGGCTTGAGGCCTGACACCTGGCTGGGGGCTGCACAGCCTGGGCTCCCCCACACCCTTCCTAATGCCCCTCCAGCCTCTCTTCCGACTCTTCTCTCAGTTCTCTGCTTACCGCCCTCTCTCTTGGATAAACATGTGGGAAAAATAGGTTGGGATCTTGTTTGTTTGTGTTGTGTGCTTAGGGGCCAGGGGAGCTGGAGCTGTTAGAATTGCCTGCTGTGAGTTCTTACAGAGAAGGGGCTCAAATGACCACCAAATGGGGTGGGCAACCCAGTTTGGATCCTTATCTGTACAAATCCAAAGTGAAGCAGGCATTTTTTGGGTGCTGATTTTCCTGAAAGATGGACTAGGTGTGAGGGGGCATGAAGGAGCTGTGTTCATCCTGCAGGAATCGACAGTGGCATTGGGTGTGGCATTTATTTGTCCTAAAAAAAACCGAAAAACTGGTGTATTTGTTTGTTTGTTATTTTGTTTTTTGGTGTTTTGGTTTTGGTTTGGGGTTTTCTCTGGTTTTATTTTTTGGGTGTGTTTTGTTTGTTTGTTTGTTTGTTTTTTGCAGTACTAGGGGTTGAACCCAGGGCCTCGCGCTTACATGCTATGCAAGTACTGGACCAATGAGCTGCACCCCCAGCCCCCCCCTTTTTTTCCTTTACTTTTTGAGACAGGGTCTCGCTTAGTTACACAGACTGCCTCTGGTCTCGAACTTGCGATCCTCCTTGCTCTGCCTCCCAAGCTGCTGGGATTACAGGCGTGCGCCACCACGCCCAGTTTAGCCTCCGTCCTTGCGTGCTAAGTGTGAAGCACATGTTTTACCACTGATGCACATCCCCTCCGCTCCGATGTTTGTTGTTGTTGTTGTGTGTGCATGTGTGTGTTGTTTTTGGTTGGGTTTTGTTGTTGCTGTTAGTAAAGTATGTAGGATAAAGTTAGTAAAGTATGTAGGATAAAATATCATGAAGTTTGTGATATTCCTTAAATTACTTACAGAGGGGAAGGAGGGGAAATTAGCTGAAGCAAGCATAGCAAAATCTTTAAATACTGAACCTAGGGTAATAGACTCTGAGGGCTTCTGGTAGTTACTGTTCGCTGTATTTTGGGATGGGTTTGAACATTTTTACCAAAATAATGATGATGTGCCTACCATGTACAAGATGCTGGTTTTGATGCCTATTGCTGAGAAAGAAAGAAGGAGGAGGGGGAAGGGAGGGAGGAAGGAAGAAAAGAAGGAAGGAAGGAAAAAACGGAAGGAGGGAGGAAGAGGAAGGGGCAGAGGGAAAGAAAAAAAGAAAACTAAAAAAAGATGATAATAATGACAATAATAACATTGTTAAATTTCCAACAAGTAGGGCTAGCAAAGCCAGATGTGGTAACGAACGCCTGTAATCCCAACATTTGAGAGGCTGAGCTAGGAGGATCAGCACAAGTTCAAGGCCAGCCTGGCCTACATAGCTAGTTCCAGGCCATCCTGGGCTACATACTGAGATCTTGTCTCTAAAAAAAAAAAAAAATTATCTGGTGATGTGGTTCAGTAATAAAGCACTTGCCTAGCATACCCAAGGCCCTGCGTCCAATCCCCAGTGCCACCAAAAGAGCAAGAAAAGGGATGGAGGGAGAAGAAATAAAATAAAAGGTGTTCCAAAGATAGTCAGTGGTAGTGTGAAGTTCTAAGGTCCCCTTAGGAGTGCTGGCTGTTACATAAATAATGTCATTTCATCCTGGAATGGAACCTACTTCAATGCCCCCATCCTCACTCACAGACAACAGAGGTGTGGCTCAGTGAGAGTTACTCATCTCATAAGTGGCAAACCCAAAGGCCAAACTCAAGGCTACCAAGTTTGAGATCCTGTTTCTTGCCTGGTACCCCCTTTTTTCTTGGGAGGGGAGTGAGACAGAGTCTTGCTATATAGGCCCAGGCTGGCCTTAAACTTGCCTCAGCCTTCTGCCACACCAGCATGGGCCACCACACCCAGCTCGCACCTACTTTTTAACAAGGGACAGGAAGAAATCAGGAGGCGCTACCCAATCCACATTTGCATGTCCTTGTGTGGAGTCACAGTTCCATTCCTGTTGGAGGGCTTATTTTACTCTAAAGGACCCATATGAACTTTCTCAAAACTCACTCAGTGAAAACTTGCTGACTGATCCTGTCTTTATCTCAAATTTTAAAATTTATGTGCATCATAGATTTCTGAGCTTCAAAGGTGTTGCTTCATTCACTGCTTAACAGCTCAGGTAAACATTATTCACATTTCATACATGAGACCCAAATAGTGAGTAATTTGCCCAAATCCTCATATATAGAAAGAGACCAAGCAAAAGATTGTATTAAGATATTATTTATTATTGTTTTGTATTAATAAAAAACAATAATATTGTTTTGCTTGATTACTGAGTTTTTGGCAACTCCTCAAAACTAGTACCAGCCCAGCTCATTTAACAGCAAATGAGATATTTTAAAGGTCTTAAAGTATTAAAGAAATCAAAGAGCTGGGTGGAGGCTTTGACCTTCACTACTGTGTATGTCTCCCTAACAAAAAATAAGTCTTACTCAACTTCATTCTCCCAGCGGTTATCAAACAGAAAGGTCTCAGCTAGGTGTCCAGCTGATGCACCATCTCTGATTTCCTGGATCCTTCCTCCTATTCAGAAATTCCAGCAAATAACGATCATAGTAGAAAGATGAAAAAGTTGGAGAAACCCAAAAGAGAGGCCATTAATTATGTAGCTGATTTAACTCATTAGGAAAGAAAAGACTGGAACCCAAACAATGAGTTCTGGAAAATATTCACATAAAATAATATTCATAATAAGAAACAGGTCTTAGAAATAGGAATGAGTTGTTATTAGATGCTGTCAAGTCATGTCCGACTCATAGTGACCCTATGTACAACAGAACGAAACACTTTGTGACACTGTGCAATGCCCAGCACTGTGTCAGTGCTTCTCTGCTATTCATAGGGATTGTTTCGGGATTGCTTTGGGAGTGGATTGCCACATCCTTCTCCAATTTCTGTGGTGCTGGGGATCGAACCCAGTTCCTCAGAGAGTGCAGAGCAGCCCTCTACCAACTGAGCTATAGAAATAGGAACACTGTAGAAATTTTGCCTAATGGTTATTGGTAACTATAGCTGGATGTAGCAAATACTGACTTAAAGTTTCAAAGGGAGGACTGGGCAGAAACAATGAAAAAAAATACATTGTTAACAATCATTTTAATAGTTTACCCTTTGAGAAATGTCAAGCAAGTGAACACTATATCTGCTCAGGAACCAGCATGAAGTTTTTGGCAACTGGGTTAAAAGAGACTGTGTCTAACACCAGTTCAGTGTACAAGACACTGAACTCACCACTTTATGGACATGAACTCTTTTAATCACCCCTATGGTGCTGGAGACAAATATTGAATATACCATGGACTGCCAAAAGAACCAACAGATCTCTCTCCTAGAAGTGCAACCGGAGTGCTCCTTGGAAGCAAGGATGGCTAGACTGCGTCTTATGTATTTTGGACATGTAGTCGGGGTGTGGGGAGGGCCAGGGACCAATCCCTGGAGAGAGACATCATGTTTGGGAGAGTGGCGGGCCAGTGAGAAAAAGAAAAACCCTCCAGTAGATGGATTGGCACAATGTCTGCAACAATGGGCTTAAACATAAATAAGATCCTGTGCCTGGCACAGAATCGGGGAGTGTTTCCATCTGCTGTACATAGGGTTGCTATGAGTCAGACCCAATTTAAGGGCACCTAACAACAACTATTTCACAAATGCAAACCTGCCCAAAAGTCTCTTGTGGAGAAAGAGGTGGAGCAGAGATTTAAACCAAAACATGGCAAGGCCCTTCACGAGCATTCAAACCAGAGAAAGAAAAATCAGTTCCTTGATTTTGTTTCTTTCTTTCTTTCTTTCTTTCTTTCTTTCTTTCTTTTTTTTTTTTTTTTTTTTTTTTTTTTTTTTTTTTTTTTTTTTTTTTTTTTTTTTTTTTTTTTTTTTTTTTTTTTTTTTTTTTTTTGTGAAGGTGTCCTAAATTCCTGGTTGCTGGATTAGGCGCATGCGCTTGCGTTGGCTTCCCCTGGAGGCTTAACCTGTTAGCAGTGGAATGACAGAATCTTCCAGGATGGTCTAAAACATAAGGTAACTTTCAAGTCCATATATTGCTGGGAAACACGAAGTGCTAAACTTTTCTCAGCTCCTTGTGCATCTTTTGATTTCTTCCCAGAAGATAAATTAAACATTATGCTATTGACCCCAAAGCAAACTGTCAAGTGAACCTAACAAAAAGGAAGTCTGTTGCCCAAATTCACGATACTGACTTGTAGCCCTCGGAACACATCCCAGCAAGTGGCACCAGCAGGGACCGTCGTTAACACCATGTCAGAACTGAATGAGGGAAAGCCATTGGCTATTCCTCAACAGAGCACAGCCACCAAGGAAAGTAAATTGCATAAATTGCATCCTTTCACCTACAAAGCCACACTAAGACATGCACATAGGACAAATCTTGTCATTCCTAGATGCACATTTTTTTTCCACATTTTCACATTTCACATATAGGGCTTGTGCCATTGAGTCAAAGATGTGTCACAATTCATTAGTGTAAATTTTTTTCCTTACCAGTTCATAAAATAATTATGCACCTTACGGACTAATTTCTTGGGTTTAGTGAAGTACTGTAATGTGTTGGGAAATCCATCAGCTCCTCTCCATTCTTCCTGATCATCCCAGTTTGCAATATGCATAATCTATTTTAGGTTAGATGTTAGTCCATGGGATGCATCACAAGAGTGAAAAACAAAGAGTATCAGGCCAGAATATGTAAATAAATCCAAGTAGAAATAGATGTGCGGGTGGCAGCCACGAATTGCTTCCTAAAGAAGTGAAGCTTAATTGTTTGGTGAAGTCCCTGCCCTCTCCTCCAGCCATCCATTATTTTTAAATCTGCAGAATATGATTCAGTGGGATTACAGAGGTAGCACAACATTTCATATTGCCTCTTGGCTCACAAAAGTTTTGTGTCCATTCAGTGTGGGGAAAAGTGCATAATGGCATGCGTGAACCTTGTGTCTGGGTGGAGAGCCCCTTGAACTCCGCCGTAAGGGAACAAAGGGTCTCCAAGATGCATCCGAGTCGCAGATGTTGAGTTATCTGAAGGGTCAGAATGCCAATTAGATATTGAACATGGCAGGAGGAGGGTGGAGTTTCCCAAACAAATGAAGGGTGAATAGGAGCAGTCCCCGAGTTTCGGCTTAGGTCCTGCTGTTCTTTTGTACAATGATTTGTGGCAAATTTGTTCTGTCACCGAGGCATAGTTCCCCCTGGGTCTTAAAGTGGTTTTGTAATCACCAAAAGATTTTTTTCTTTTTGCTTTAAATATTCTCTTCCTCATCAAAACTAGGTATAAAAATCTTACCTTCACTATAAATTAAGGTGAGGAAGAAGGGGGGAAATGAGCAATGTATGATGATGTAATGAAATGACATAATGAAACCCATTAGGTTGTACCTTAAAAAATTACTAATTAAAAAAATTTGAACAAGCTACATACAAGTGGGAGGGAATTGTTCCATTTTAAAAGTTTGGGAAAAATATCAGAAAGAATTCAGGTGATCATTTTTCATATGTTTTTAAATATAAAAGCTTATCTTTTGGTTAAGCAATTTACCGATGGTACCAAAATGTTTCAGTTTTATAAGATAAGGTTATGATTTTAAATCTCAGTAGTCTACCAAGAGGGAAAAAATGTGGGAAACCTGACATGCACAATGCCCCCATAGTTAATTATGTATTTGTCTTGGTGTTACCTTCATAAATCATCCTTAAAGAAACAAAGCCAGGTCGTAAGAGAACGACAATGGCATTCTGTTTAAATAATTTCATTTGGCTCCTGAAATACTTCTGGCTATTTTTTTTCTCTTGAAACCACCCACATTTAGGAAAGTCATATTGCAGAGTGGACCCGACCCTCTTCCCTCTCTGACTCCTGGAGAGTAGTGGACCGTGGAATACCAAAGGCACACCAGCAGAAAGGAAATTGGGATCGCATGGACTTAAATCAGTCAGTGCTAGGACCAAATTATTTAGCTCTCTCCTGACCTTTGGAGGTCAGATTTGACTATTTATGCTATCTGCTAATGCTTTACTATTTTTCGTTGCTTTGCCTGTTAACAATTCTGACCTACAGCCCTT
This sequence comes from Pedetes capensis, assembly GCA_007922755.1. Taxonomy (NCBI): domain Eukaryota; kingdom Metazoa; phylum Chordata; class Mammalia; order Rodentia; family Pedetidae; genus Pedetes; species Pedetes capensis. The sequence continues at coordinate 51,480 of VMDO01013637.1, read as the reverse complement.
CCAGCCTGCAGGGTCCTTATATTAAACAATCGCTAATTACTCCCTGAAACATATGCTCTCGTTTTAAAATGTCATTTGAATAAAAGCTCAACCAAAGCCAGTAGGTTTCCTTCATGAATGAAAACAAAACCAAGCATTTGGATGTCTCTGAGAAGCCGAACATTGTCAGAGTTGAGAGATCAGTGGGAAATATCGTATCTCACTCTAATTATTAACGTGGAAATCGCCTGGGCTAAAGACTACTCCTAAAAAATGACCATTAAAGGCAGCAAATATTCTCCTTTAGTCACATTATCAAATATGCTACCTACCCTTCCTGCAGACAATAGTCTTTTGTCCTTGCTAAAGATCTAAAATGCAAGTCTATGAGCAGGTAGGGTGGCACACGCCTGTCATCCCAGCACTCAGGAAGCTGAGGCAAGAGGATCAGCATGCATTCCAGGCCAGCCGGGGCTATACAGTGAGACCCTGTCTCCAAAAAAATAAATAACTAAAATTTTAAAACCCAATAAATCAATAAATAATAAAATGCAAGAATATTACATAAAAATTTCCCCTTCTTTAGCTATCCATCTTACAAATAAAAGTGACAGTTACATGCCCAACATTGTGGTATGGGCTGGGATTTAGCTCAGTTGGTAGAGCGCAGCTCTGCAGTCTCTGAGGTCCCGACTTCGATTCCCAGCACTGCAAAATCCGGAGGAGGACGGGGCAATCCACTCCCAAGGCAATCCTGAAACAATCAGCCATTGAAAACCCTATGAGAGTCCTATGAGTCGGACATGACTTGACGGTACCTAACAACAACAATAACAACTCTGTGTTAGCTGCTAAAATATATGAATGAGCCAAACAGCCAGAATTCTGTGGAAATTGGACTTTGGTTTACCAGCATTGAAAATGCTACATTTGTTAGAGAACAAATAAGAGACAAGCATGCGCCCATTTCCAATGTTTGTCAGGAAGCAAGATGAACATGAAGTTACGTGTTGAGGGGCATTCTTTCTTTTCAGGAATTTCTCACAGATTGTATTTGTGACATAAAAAAAAATTTTTATTGTCTACAAAAGATACATAATTCACTTTAGATCAAAATCACCAGAGAAGAAGAGTGCATTATAATAATTCAAGGCTGGCAGCATAGCTCAGTGGTAAGTGCCCGTCTGGCAAGCACAAAGCCCGAGATTTGACCCTCCTGCTCCTTAAAAAAAAAAATAGTTAATCAATTAATGAATCTAATCAAGTTAAACAATTAAACTGGATTCGGGATGTAGCTCAGGGGTAGAGCACTTGCCTAGCATGTGCCAGGCCGTGGGTTCAACTCAGAGCACCCCAAAAAAACTTAAAAATTTAAAAATTAAATTCTTCAACTAAGAGAGTAATTCAGGTAAAATAACAATAATAATAATAATTCAGCTAGCCCATGTGATTGAAATTTCCCATGGGAATTTCTAATGATCTGGTTGTGGGTGATTTGTGCTGCCTCACACCCCAGGGTAGGCTTGTGGGCAGCAAAATCCCTCTCATGATGACGTTTCTGCCCATAAACACATACAGCAGAACAGGAAAGTCATTCCACATTGACTTCCTGATTTCCTGCTCTTGGCATTCTTATACATAAACCTCTAATTCGTTTCAGAAAGCAAAGGTCACCACCACCAAAAAAATAAAAAGAGGCTAAATATACCCTTTTGTACATCAGAAGGATAACAGAGATCTCTTTTCTTCTTTTTACCCTAATGTGGCTGTGCCCAGGTATTTCCCATGCTTGCCTAGCCACCTTGGGAGTATGTCTGCACACATTAAAACTAGCATTAAGCACTCTTAAAATAAACTATTTAGAATAATTGATAGATCTATGGAAAAGTGCCTGCAGCTGTAGCCCTGTGGCATCCGATCCCGTCAGATCTCGGAAGCTAAGCAGGGTCGGGCCTGGTTAGTACCTAGATGGGAGGCCACCTGGGAACACCAGAAGCTGTAGGCTTGGGAGAAGAACCTGGCAACCCCCTCCCAAAAATCAATCTGCCATTGAAAACCCTATGAACAGCAGAGAAGCACTGACAATAGTGTTTCCCCTGTTGTACAGTGGGTCGCTATGAGTCGGATACCGACTCGATGGCACCTAACAACAACAACAATGGAAAAGTTATAGCATTAATACAGAGAGTGACATCATCTTGCTTCCTCTAATGGTAGCTTTTCACACACCTCCGGAATGCTTGTCCAAATTAAGAAATTAACATTGATAGGATACTGTTAACTAAATTTAACTTTATAAATTTGCTTCATTTTCCCCTTGATACCTTTGTCCAGGATCCAATCTAAGACATCATGCTACATTCATCCATTTTTAACTGGTAAATTCAAATATTGTCATAGTTTATTGCTAAGAAACTATATTGTGAAATTACCAAATAATTTTAAGAGACATTTTAGGAGTAAAAGGTCAGAATTTATTTTAATCCATCAGATGTTGATGGCAAAAGAACTCACATCTTATTGATATTTATATTTAAGCAGGATTTGTATTTTCTCAGTTGAAAAATTCTCTTTATTGAAGTAAGGAAATATAGTTTTCAAATTCAAAACAGAAGCAAAGGCCGGGCGTGGTGGCGCATGCCTGTAATCCCAGCTGTTTGGGAGGCGGAGGCAGGAGGATCGCAAATTCGAGACCAGAGGAAGTCTGCGTAACTTAGCGAGACCCTGTCTCAAAAAGTAAAAAAAGCCAAAAAGGGCTGGGGGCACAGCTCGGTGGTCCAGCACTTGCAAAGCATGCAAGCGCGAGGCCCTGGGTTCAACCCCTTGTACCACAAAAAAAAAAAAAAAAAATAGAAGCAAAAAAAAAAAAGATATGTCCTTGGAGATTAAAATTACAAGATACCGCCAGGCGCAGTGGCGCACACCTGTAATCCCAGCGGCTTGGGAGGCAGAGGCAGGAGGATCCCATGTTCGAGACCAGGCACAGTCTGCGTAATTTAGTGAGACCCTGTCTCAAAAAAGTAAAAAACTAAAAAACTGGGCTGGGGCCGCAGCTCAGTGATCCAACAGGCGTGAGGCCCTATGTTCAACCCCCAGTACCGCAAAAAAAAAAAAAAAAAGGGCTGGGGGCACAGTTCAGTGGTCCAGCACTTGCAGAGCATGCAGGCACAAGGCCCTGGGTTCAACCCCCAATACTGCAAAAAAAAAAAACACCAAAAACTTAGCCTCCTTATGCCTCAGTTTCCCTCTCTGTAGTACAATCATTGTTCTGACCCCACGGCGAAGTAGGATGGCAGAGTGTTCAGAGTGTGGACTTGGACTGGAGATGTGACTCAGAGGTTAGAGCCCTTTCCTAGCATGTACAAGGCCCTGGGTTCCATCCCTAGCACTGAGAAAAGGAGAAAAAAAAAAAGGGTGGACTCCATTAATTGGACTTCCTGGTTCAATCCAAACTATCCCACTTTTTGGCTATCTGAGCTTAGAGAAATTACTGGACCTAAAATCTGATGCTTCCATTTGTTCTATGTAAAGTGATAATAATAAGCTGAGCATTGTGGCACATGCCTATAATCTGAGGAAGTTGAAGACAGAGGATCTCAAGTTCAAGGCTACTCTGGGCTACATACATGGGGAGTTCCAGAAGAGCCTGAGCTACATAGTGAGACCCTCCGTCCCACCCCAAAAAAGATAATAGTACCCACCCAGGGAGTTGTTACAGGGACTAAATGAGATAATACGTATAAATCTCTTAGGACAGTGCTAAGCATCCCCATATAAACATTTGCTGTTATTATTTTGGAACTTTTCTAAGAATTAGGTTAATACATATAAAGGGCTTAGAATATCAAACTAAAGTTGGTTCTAATTATTCAGTGCCAATAAAGAAAGAAGGGGAAAGAGTATTCTACTTTGGAAACTCAAATTTGTAGCAACTCTGATCAAAAGTTTAAATTTGATGCATAATTCTAGCTGGGCATAGTGGTACACACTGTAATCCTAGCACTTGGGAAGCTGAGGCAGATGGATCAATGCAAGTTCAAGGCCAGCCTGGTCTACATAGTAAGTTCTGGGACAGTCTGAGCTACACAGTGAGACCCTGTCTCAGGATAAATAAATAAATAAATAATATACATACATACGTATATATGTATATATACATATATGTGTATATATGTATATATACATATATGTGTATATATGTATATATGCATATATGTGTATATGTGTATATATTTATATACATATATACATATATGTATACACACATGTACACACACATATATATAGTGAGACCCTATCTCAGGAAAAATACATATATATATTTTATATACATAAATTTGATGCACAATTCTGAGAACCCAGCCTCCAGCAATCCCTACACAAATTTATGCAGATATGTTAATAAGATGCTTACTGTGGCAGGATTTATGAAAGTACTTTCATTCATCCCTGCCAGAAAAATACCAATGCAACTTAAATTTCCACAACTTGAGAAGAGCGAAAGAAATATTCTGCAGCCACGAAAGAGAATGAGAGACATGTATGGGCTTTGAAGGATATACATGATATGCCTATTGTCCTTTCATTTACTCTTATTTATTATCAAGTATATATCAAATGCCTCTAGTGTGCCAGGCTCTGCTATAGGAGCTGGAGTCATGCATGAAAGACATAATTTCTGCCCCCATGGCACCATGGTTCTGTTGTTGTTGTTGTTATTGTTGTTGTTGTTGTTGTTAGGTGCCCTCAAGTCGGTATCCAACTCATAGCGACCCTCATAGGGTTTTCAATGGCTGACTGTTTCGGGATTGCCTTGGGAGTGGATTACCAAGTCCTTCTTCATTTTTACGGTGCTGGGAATTGAACTCGGGACCTCAGAAACTGCAGCGCAGCAATTTAGCTCAGTTGGTAAAGTGCCACTCTGCAGTCTCTGAGGTCCCGGGTTCAAATCCCAGCACAGCAAAAATGGGAGAAGGACATGGCAATCCACTCACAAGGCAATCCCAAAACAATCAGCCATCGAAAATCCATGGTTCTAGAAAGGAGATAATCAGTGAACAAGAAATAAACATTAGCTGGGTGAGGTGGCACCTGCCTGTAATCCCAGCACTCAGGAGGCAGAGGCAGAAGAACCATGAGTTCAAGGATAACCTGCGCTGCATAGTGAGTTCCACATTAGCCTGAGCTAGAAAGAAAGAAGAAGGAAGGAAGGGAGGGAGGGAGGGAGGGAGGGAA
>VMDO01013637.1:6023-46166 GCA_007922755.1 Pedetes capensis | reverse complement strand
GCTTCAATTTCAATACATCAAGGGATGCAGGTCTGAGGACAGGTTCATGGGAGAAAGAACAGCAGGTGCGCAGAAGTTCTCAGTTTAGAGTTATGCACTAGATTAAATCAGCCCCATTGAAAACTGCGTGTGGTTTCTGTTCTTGACCAAGGGGGAAAAATTAGTGAGCAGGCTGGCAGACAGGCCAATGAAGGTCTGTCAGTAGAAAAAGGTGAAGCAGAGGCTGGTGTGATGGTGCACGCCTATAAACCTAGTGACTCAGGAAATAGGCAGTAGGACTACAAGTTCAAGGCCAGACACAGCCTATGTAACTTGGTGAAACCTTGTCTCAAGATAAAAAGTAAAACATGGGCTAGGGGTGCAACTCAGTGGTAAAGCACTTGCAAAGCATGTGCAAGGGCCTGGGTTCAACCCCCCAGTATTACAAAAAAGAAGAAGGAAAAAGAAAAAGTAGAGAAGGAAGGAAGGAAGAGAGGGAGGGAGGGAGGGAGGGAGGAATATACCCAATTGTTTGGTTATCCCAGACATGGAACTAAGCAGGAAATCTTTGATGGTATCCTTTACAAACATCAACTGCATATTATTTTTCTATTTCCAATGAGCAATATTGTAATTCAGAAAATGAGCAAACTAACTTTTGAGAGTTTTAGAAGAATGGTGTTCTTGCCTTTTCTTAAAAAAGAGTAGGGTTGGGTTTCTTAACAGCAACACTTTGACATGGAGTTGAATGACCCAGGGGAAAGGGGCCGCCCTGTGTGTTGCGGGATGTTTAGGAGCTTCCCTGGCATCGACCTGCTATCAGTAACAACCCCACCTGTGACAGCCAGAAGTCTTCCAACATTGCTAGCTGTCCCTTAGGAGTCAAAATGCCCACACACCCCACACCTGGTCCCACTGGCTCAGGGGAAAATGTGGGCTTTGGAGTAGTTTGCCCACGTTCAAGCCCTAGCTATGTGCCCTGCAAGTTGGGGGACCTGTGACTTCTCCCCTCTGTGCCTCACTTCCCTTACCTAAAAGATAAGCATAACCACGTCTTCCTGGGCTTGCCAGTTGAGGTACTGTGCTCAGGATGGGAGATGGCACTGAAAACACTGGGTAAATGAAGAGCTGTCACCTGTTCATTCAGTGTCCTTCAGTGTCCTCTACTGTCTGGGACACCTTCATCATCAAATTCTTCTTCACGTTACTCTCCCTCTCCCTGCCAAGCAGCTGGTTTCACCGTGGGCTGGCTCTGTCCCCACTGTGGCAAAGGCAGACACGGCCCAGGAGAGGAAATGCGGCTGGAGCAGTGCCCACGGTACCTGCTTCCTGCATGCTGTGGCTCAGGCGAAAAGTGGGGTCTGTTCTGCCTGAACATGTGCGCTGAGCCGCAGGTGTGGTCTTCCCACAGTGTTTCCAAACATGCCTAAGTGTGTCTCACCAGGAGGGCACTGGCCATGCGCCCTCCTTCCCCAGCCCTATTGCTCGCACACACACGCATGCGCACAGGCGAGCGTGCACTATCTACCTCCCCAAAACAAACCAGCTTCCTCTAGGAGCCTACTCAGCCCTGCTTCCATCTGGTCCACATTTGACTTTGGTGGAAATTAGAAACGGAATCACTTTTGCTTGGATTTCGGATTACTCTTTGTTTACTTAAGTTTTTTTCTTTCTATATACATAGCTTTTGGGGTTTGGGTTTTGTTTTCTTTTTTTTAACTTTTAAACCATCTTTATCAATGTTTTCCAGATAGACAGATAAACAGATACTTTATGCTGTCTGTATGTTTTATACAAATACCCATGGTTTATGGTTTATTTTTATTGATGCACTATATATTATACTTATTTGTGTATATGTTTGTATCCACAACATAGAATATTCATTTTTAATAAGGTAATATTTTATGTATCTAAATACATAGATATATAACATATTTCATGTCTATATTATATGTGTGTGGGTTTATATATATAAACACATATACTTTTAATAGGTGTATTAAGCAATGACTCTCAACCATGGGCAATTTTGCTTCCTCCACTGCACCCCAGGACACTTGGCTATGTCCAGAGATATTTTCAGTGTCACAAGTGGGTGCAGTGCTACTGGCCTCTGAGATGCAGTTAAGCATCCTCTAATGCTCAAAACAGTGCCCACTGTAAAGAAGTGTCTGCCTCAAGCTGCTGACACCAGAGAGCCTGAGAAACCCCGACTTAACCACACAAACACCATCCAGCTGCTAAAATCATATCCAACATTTGTTCAGGGACAAGAGTTTAATGTCTATCTACCCTTCATGACTCTGGGAGAGGGAGAGGTGCTCTCCCACCATTCCCATTTTGCAGATGTGAATGCTAAGGCAGACAGAGTTAGAGACCTTGCCCAGGACCACACTGTTTGGGAAGGGCAGGGTCAGGGTTCAAATCCAGGCTTGTCTGAATTGAGAGGCCATTATATTATTTATGGTACTACTTGGCCTTGGAAAGCTGCCTCACATACATTTTCAGGCAAGAAGAAGCACGTGTTAGACAGATTAATAAATGCAGTCCTGTTACAGTCCATGCATGGGAGACAAATTAATCAGGAAGGATAAGCATCATGCTTTTGCATCAGCTTCAGGAGGCAGCCATGGACACATCACAAACACAAGTACGTCCATTGGGTCTCCCGTGGAAGCGTCCCACTGCAGACTGTACATTCCCACAGGTCCTCATGACATCACATACCTACACTGCTTGGTGAGATTATGTGATCAGCCCCCTCTGGCTCTGCTCATTATCTTTTATGTGTTTAAGGCGGCCATGATATTAATGGTGAGGGCCAAGTAGCAAGCTACAAGAAGCACAGCAGGCGGCCAGGCGCGGTTGCACACGTCTGTAATCCCAGCGGCTTGGGAGGTGGAAGCAGGAGGATCGCAAGTTCGAGACCAGAGGCAGTCTGTGTAACTTAGTGAGACCCTGTCTCAAAAAAAAAAAGTTTAAAAAATGGGCTGAGGGTGCAGCTCAGTGGTCCAGCACTTGCAGAGCATGAAAGCGCAAGGCCCTGGGTTCAACCTCCAGTACCAAAAAGAAGCAGCAGCACTCCAGGAGGAATAAAGGAGACAGTGGCTTCAGGCATGGTGGCTTGGATGAGGCCATCCTGCCAGCACCGCCCATGAAGCAAGACCATCACCATGACCCTCAAGGACGTGTCCACTGTCAGCCGTGGGGTCAGCACGCATGTCAGCATCAAGATTGAAAGACCAGAGAAGACAAGTGGCACCACATTGCTGGGCAGAGCAGGATTTTCCTCCCACTGGACGTCAGTCGGATGCCACATTTGAGTACCATTGTTGGCCCATTTGGGCTGCAGGATGCAGAGAGTCTGCATCATCTCAGAGGTCATCCGGCAGAGTGTGAAGAGCGTGGGTTACACACGTGCCTGGGCCAGTGGTAGTTTCTCTCCTGGTAGCTCTGTGAGCTGTGCAGTCCTAATCCCAGGGCCAGGGGCTGGGGTGTAGCTCAGTGGGAGAGTGTGCACTTAGCATGTATGCTCTGGTTCTATCCCCAGCACTGCAAAACAAAATACACACAAAAAAATACATATAAGTTTTGAAAGCACACAAACATTCGACCCATTGTAGTTGTTAGATGCCATCCCGTTGGTCCAACTCATAGCGACTCCTCTGTACAATGGGGTGAAACGCTCTAACTCTGTGCTGGGCACATGATCTTTTTTATGGTTTAGCCCATTGTTGCAGCCACTAGCAGTCATTTAATTACTTCTGTTTATTAGATATTGTCTCTCCCTCCTAGCTAGGATGGAAACTAGGGGATTTTGTTTTATTCCCATAGTTGCTGAAGACAGGGGATTTTGTTTTATTCCCACTGTAGCTCCACCCATAGAACAGTGCCTGACACATAGTAGGTACTCAATAAATATGTATTACATGAGTAACTGAATGAATGGATGCTTTCTTATTCATGGGGCTAAATCCAGAAAGGCAATTTCTGGTTCCGGGGGTGGTATTTTATTTTGTTTTGTGGTACTTTGAGGTTGAACCCAGGCCCTTGTACACACTTTGCAAGTGCTCTGCCACTGGGCTGCACCCTGAGCCCTTTTTTTTTTTTTAATTTTGAGTCAGAGTCTCCCTAAGTTACACAGGCTGCTGCTGGTCTCGAGCTCACAATCCTCCTGCCTCCGCCTGCCAAATACTGGGATTATAGATGTGCCCCATGACACCTGGCTCCAGAAAGGCAATTTTGTTGTGGTAGAAAGTTCTAGTTGTTTCTCAAGATTCTGTTCCCCTCTCTTCCACCTAATAGAATGTCCAGTCAAGAAGAAAAGCCTCCACTCCCAAGTCTCCCTTGCAAGTTAGGTAAGGCCATAGGACAAAGTTCTGGCGGGCAGGGTGTAAACAGAAGTGTCACAAGTCAGCTGTGTACTCTTCCCTCTCCCCCTCTTTGTCCCTTCTGCCATCTTGCAACCTGGAACTTGGATCTGGCCATCTTGGGCCATGAGGTCAGTGGCTTGTGCAAAGCAGAGCTCCAGAAAAGCCACTGGGTCCAAGTCCATTCAAAATAGTCTTGGACCACCTACGTGGCTCTTAATCAAAAGAAAATAAACTTTAATCTTGTTGAAAGCACTATTTGGGGGGTTCTACGTCCCTCTCAGCTGAATGTATATAATACACTTTCTCAGCCAGGAATAAAAATTAGGCTAAGCTTCTATTTAATTTCCGTGAGCCATTGGCAAGCATCTCCCAACCCCCATCCTACATAGCAGTGCCCTCTCGCTGGGATGTGTTGCCAAGCCACCAATGCCTGTCATTTCTGGAATCTGAGTCCTGTGTTCTCCCCGGATTGTTACATATACTATGTTATTATTACTTTAAACAAGGAAATATTTTTTCTCTTGACGTACGGGTCACTGGATTGTCAGAAGCAGCCGGGAATGTTAGTTAATATTGCGTCATTTTATCTGTCCTTTCCTCCCGGGGACCGCTTTAAAAGCAGATCAGCTAGCTGGAGACAGGAGCTGGGTCTTGCTCTCTTTCATTAGTTTCTGCATTTCTCCTCTGAAGGAAACTGTTGCCAGGGCAGGGGAAGGAAATCAATACTATTTGCTTGGTTTTACTGCTGAAGTGATGTCATTTACATAGCTACAAAATTACAACCTAGAAATCTAAGTAGCAATTATGATGTTAAAGAAAGAACAAGACACAACTGTGCTGTGAAACAATAGCATGAAGAAAGAGTGGAAACTGTTGGATAAACTGCACAGAAGATTTAAATACTTAGTTAATCTCATTTTCCTTGAGGCAAGGGTGGAGGGAAACCCCACATTCTTTGGCCTTAATATTGAAATAAGATTTCCCACAGTAAATTCAATTCTAAAAGCCCCAAAGCAGGCAAATAGATATGGAAGGACTCCAAAGCTAATAGAAATGAAGTAACAAATAAACTTTCTAAGCCTAATGATAGATGTGATGTTCCCTCAATCAAAACAAAAGACTAGCAGCCCAACGCGCCTGTAATCCCAGCGGTTTGGGAGGTGGAGGCAGGAGGATCCCAAGTTCGAGACCCAGAGGCAGTCTGCATAATTTAGTGAGACCCTGTGTCAAAAAGTTAAAAAGCAGGCTGAGGGTGCAGCTCAGTGGTCCAGCACTTGCAAAGCATGTAAGCGTGAAGCGCTGGGTTCAACCTCCAGGCCTACAAAAATAAAAATAAAAATATGAAATATAAAAAAGACTGGGAATTCCCATTTTGTCCTTAAAGGCAACCCTGTTTTTGTCCTTTTGGACACATACAGTGAATTTTTACCACCTCCCATTTGCTCACAGGCCATATTTTAATTTTAGGTAAGTTATTGATAAGCAAACTTTGTTCAAAAAAGAAAAAAAAAAGTGACATTGCTCTTCATTCCATACATAAGAATTGAAAGTGGCCCTGGAAAATGCTTTAAGAAGCAGTAGCAATGACAGCTTTCCCAAAGCAAGGCATGCGTTCAAAGTATGGTCTAGAGAGTATTACAGTTTACACAACTAGACACTGAGGTGGCTGTGGGCAGGGCATCCAATCATGTTGTCAGGGTCCACCTTCAATCTTGCTGACTGCAGGAAGGAGAAAGCCTTTGGGGCTACAGATCCTTCATACTTCTCCACACTTGCTAATTTCTCCTCTCTTTTTTAAAATTGGATATTTATTTATTTATTTAGTATTTTTATTTTTATTTTTTTGCAGTACTGGGGGTTGAACCTAGGGCCTTGCAGTTGCATGCTCTGCAAGTGCTGGACCACTGAGCTTGCACCCTCAGCCCATTTTTTTACTTTTTGAGACAGGGTCTCGCCAAGTTTCGCAGACTTCGTCTGGTCTCAAACTTGTGATCCTCCTGCCTCCACTTCCCAAGCCACTGGGATTATAGGTGTGCACCACTGTGCCTGGGTCTTTAATTGAAAATTTTTAATGTACAGCTTAATGGGTTTCATTCTGACATGTATTTCATTGTGACATTTCCATACATGCATTTCATTGTACATTGTTCACATAACCTCCCCCTTATCCTCTCATGACCCTCCTCCCCCACCCTCACCCCCCCCACCAATGATCTCCTTTCTACTTGCATGTCTTTTTGTGGGAATATTTATCTATATACATGCATCCCGATTTTGATTTAAGTCCAAACTTTTCTCTACAGTGATCTATCTTTTTACACTCTCAGCAGTATTACATGAGTGATCTAGTCCGTTTGCATTATTGCCATCCTTTGGTATTACTGGTATTATTATTTACTTCCCAATTTCTCCTCTTTAACAGTGACAGCATGCCTCTGGAGCACAGCCCTTGGAATACCTAACTAGAGTTTGATTCTAAAAGAAAACCAAGCAAAAATATAGCCGAGTGCTGTGGTGCCCACTTGCAATCCCAGGGACTCAGGGAACTGAGGCAGGAAGATCACGAGTTCAAGGCCAGAGGCACCCTGCACCATTTAATGAGACCCTGTCTCAAAAAGTTAAAAAAAAAATTAAAAAGGGGTTAGGGATGCAGCTCAGTGGTAGAGCTCTTGCGTAGCATGGGCGAGGCCCTGGGGTCAACCCCCCAGTACTGTTAAATACATACATACGTACGTATGTATGCACATACATGTATTTGTTGTATTACCTTCTGTCTATAACTGATCCTGAGCTCTTCATGCATCCCCCCACTTTTGGGGGGAAGTGACGGGGATCAAACCTTAGGCCTTACACAGGTAAATGCAAAGAGCTCTACCACTGAACTGTCCCCCCAACCCCTGAAGTTTCCTTTCTAAAGTAAACTTGTCTAAGGGAAATAACGAGTTAAATGCCCAGACTTGGCAAAACTTATGAGGGTGCAACAAATATATTGGAAACCCGTGGTAGTGGGTCCTTGCTGGCCTTTTTAGCTATTAGCCTTTTTAGCCTTTTTAGCCTTTAGCAGGGAACTCTAGAATGGGGGGCAGTGGACTGTGTCCCCCCACCGACTTTGTAGGACCTGTGAGTCAGAATGGTCTTTACATTTTTAAAGGATCGTTAAGAATAAAAAGAATGGTATGTTCTGATGCGTGAATATTATATGAAATTCAGACTTCAATGTCTGTATGGAGATTTTTTGTGGCACCAGCCACACCCTTGTTTATGCATTATGGTTGCTTTCTGAATATGGTGGTAAATTTGAGACTCAGACAGTAGAACTAGCCTGCCAATCAGCACATCACATCCTGGTGATGGCAAAGCTGCGATTTGCCACACCTCCTGTGATACCGACCCAAGGAAAAGAAAGTGGCCCTTTCCCTAGAAAACTATTAACATGCGTGATTTTTTTTTTTTTTTTTTTTTTTTTTTTTTTTTTTTTTTTTTTTTTTTTTTTTTTTTTTAGATTTTGCACTTTGCACTTTGCACTTTGCAAAATTTACATTTATGAGCTCATTTACAGACTGTCCCTATAGTGTTTGGGCTAGGTGAGGTTGATTTTGCTACCTCTTATGCCTTTTTTTCTAGAGAGAAGAAAATAGAAAATGAGAAGGGAAAATCCCAATATAATCAACACAGAGTGGTGGAATGATTTAAATGATATATGAAGTTTATTTTATTTCAATGTTGTTTACTTGGTTTATTATAAATATAGTATATATGCATAGAAAACCATTTGAAAAATACAGAAAAGCAAAACAGAAAAGTCATGGAGATCCTATCACCCAGCAAGAATAACTATTAACATTTTAATGCACATACATGTATTTATTTAAGCAGTATTCCATGATTTAAAAGAGTCATCAGAATTCTCTGTGAATTTTCTCTCATAAAAATGATTCATTTTACCTTGAGGTGCCAGAACATGTAAGCCCTTACTGGGGATGCCTATTAATATTATAAAAGAATAAATTCCTTTGTGATTAAATTCAGCTAGATGTTAAGGTCCTTTGTCATTAACACTACCCGGTTTTAACTCTAATATCACCTGCCTGGTGACATGGATCATCATATGGAAAGAAAAAATTATTTTGCCTGAATCCATTAGTCAGTCTTTTGTCTCCTGAAATAATATTTAAGTTGCACTTTTATTGGCATATTTGAGAGATAACTGGCAAGCTGGAAAAACAGGTTTGATTCAGCTTAGAAGTGTAGCAACTGACCACTAAGAAAACATTCTTCTTGCTTCCAATATTGGGCAATCCTGGTCAAACTAGGAGCACAAGTTAGATTTTTTTTTTTAAATATACAATCAAGTGATTGTAATTGGATAAGAAAAAAATCATATTAAAATAAGACAGAGGTTGTAGAGATTTTAAATTTGTTTGCTATATAGTCTTAAACTTTTCCATGAGCAAAATGTCATATATTCTCAAATCTAATCCACACCTTTTCAACAGTTTTAGAAAGCTACAAAATTAGATGCAGATTAGAATCAAATGTGGATTGGATTCACATGAGAGAGTTCAGTATATAGGTTTATTGTTTTAAAATAATAAATGACTCAAGATATGGGACAAGTAAGAATAGAATTTTGTATCTTAAATAATTATAATAAAAAAGGGGGGCTGGGTGTGCAGCTCAGTGGTACAGCACTTGCACAGTGTGCAAGCATGAGGCCCTGGGTTCAACCCCCAGCACCGCAAAAAAAAAAAAAAAAGAGTATAAATGAATACACAAAACCAAAATTGGTTGGTAAACCGTAAAGTCAAACAGGCCACTTTGTTAGTTTTTTTTGTTTGTTTGTTTGTTTGTTTTTACTTTTTGAGACAGGGTCTCACTAAATTACGCAGACTGCCTCTGGTCTCAAACTTGCGATTCTCCTGCCTCCACCTCCCAAACCACTGGGATTACAGCCTATAGCACCTATTATTCCCAGGCAGCATCCTATCCAAGCACTGACCAGGCCCAACCCTACTTAGCTTCTGAGATCTGACAAGATCTGTTGTCAGGATGGTAGTTTTCAAAGAAGTAAAAACTATAGAAATGCTTATTTATAACAACAATGGAAAAATGTAGTGAACTGGACCCAGGATCTAGGCATAGTGACACATTCCTATAATCTCAGGAGGCAGAGGCAGGGAAGATGCTGAGCTCAAGGCCAGACTGGGCTACATAGTGAGGCCTTGTCTCAAACAAACAAGAGCTAGAGATGTAGCTCAGTGGAAGGTTTGCCTTGCCTGGGTTTGATCCCAAACACTGCTAAATAAATAAAAAATAAGAAAGATATGAGGGTGTAATACTTTAAAAATAAATAAATAAAACTGGCGTGGAGGTGCATGCTTGTAAATCCATCACTCAGGAAGCTGAAGCAGGAGGATCTCAAGTTCAAGGCTCTGTCTCAAAAATGAACCAAAACCAAACCAAACAAACCCCAAAACACATATTTGCAGTTGATAAGAGCTGACTGGTGTGGGAAGATAAAGATAATGGACTTTGGGGACTGTCTGTTTATTCCTATTAATGCCTATTTAATAAATGCTAATTTCCAATACCTTTGGAGTTTTGAATCACTTAGTGGAATAAAAACTCTTTCTTCTCCTTCCATATAATAAAAAATCCTTCCAAATGTCACTGTAATTTAAAAAAACTGACATCAGATCTATAGGATATATCATGATGTACCTTCTTTATGATGCTATTTATAGTATTAGTTATTGAGTTCTTGGTGTGGACTTTATATTTGTCATCTAATCCAGGGGTCAACAAACTCAGTAAAGGGCAGAGAGTAAATAAATATTTTAGGGTTTTCTAACCATAAGTTCTCTGTGCCAACCACTCAGCTCCACTTTCTATGGAGCAAGCAACCAAAGGCAGTGTATAAAGCAATTGTTGTTGTTGTTAGGTGCCCTTGAGTCGGTATCCGACTCATAGCGACCATCATAGGGTTTTCAATGGCTGAGTGCTTCAGGATTGCCTTGGGAGTGGATTGCCAGGCCCTTCTCCCATTTTTTGCAGTGCTGGGAATTGAACTCGGGGCCTCAGAAACTGCAGTGCAGCGCTCTACCCACTGAGCTAAATCCCAGCCCACATATAAAGCAATGGGTGTGGCTAATAGTAAGACTTTATTTGTGGCTACTGCAATTTGAATTTCACAGAATTTTCATGTATCACAAAATATTATTCTTCTTTGGATTTTCTTTCCGCACCTATTAAAAAGTGTGAAAACCATTCTTGGCACCCAGCCACATCAAAACAGATGGTGGAGCACATTTGGTCCACAGGCCCCAGTTTGTCCTAATTGTCCTGCTGTGGCCCAGTCTTCTCTATAAATCTGTGAAGGAGGTTTCGGCATCATTTTGTGGTTGAGGCATAACCGAGCTTCAGAAGGCTTAAATAATTTGCCCAAGGTCACACACACAGACAGACAGCAACCACACCAGGATTTAAACCCAGCTCCCTAATGGCAAAGTTCCTGCCTCTTCAGAGCTATGTGGCTGGGGGCAGTCACATGAACTGTCTAAACCTCAGTCTTCTCACCTGTAAAATGGATCCATGGAAATAGCACCTTTCCATCAGGTTGCTGGGGGAGTTTGATGTCAGAAAGTATGTTCTTGGCAGTACTGAGCAATGAAAAATGTGACCGAGTAGTATGATCTTGTGTCCTTGCTCCCCTGTACAAAGAGGTGGCTTAGAACACCAGCCAAAAGTCTGCTCTCTGGAGTTAGATGGTTTGTGTTCAAATCGCATCTCTACCAGAACCTCAAGCTGTGGATGGTAAGACTGGTGCCTGAGTTTCTCACCTATAAAATAGATGATATTGTCAATTACACCTCAACCAAGGTGGAAAAAGGAAGTAAAAGGAAATAGAAGATAGCCGTAGTACTTACCTCCCAGGTTAGGAGAATAAATGAGTAAATACATGTAAGTTGATCAGAAGGCCCTGCCCAGCCATTAAGTTTTAACTATTATCATTATATCTTCCTGGATGTGAGGGACAGGTCCATAATGACAGGATCTGACTTGACAGCCCCTACCACAATGTCAAGGACACAAATGTGAGCTCCAAGAATAGTTGCTACATGAATTAATGAATGAACAAACAAACAATGAAATGAATGAATGAACAAATATGTCAGTAAATAAAGGTCAAGACTTGAGTGGTGGCTAATTATCTAGGGCATCTTTATTTCTTTCTTATAACATGGTCACTGCATCGTAGATGATAGCCAAAGTAGACACAATCTTGTTTAGGTCACCAATCTATGTCCAGTGTTGTTGTTGTTGTTGTTAGGTGTCATCAAGTTGGATCCAACTCATAGTGACCCTCCTAGGGTTCTCAATTGGTGATTGTTTTGAGAGTGGGCTGCCATGCCCTTCTCCCATTTTTGTGGTGCTGGGGATCAAACCCAGGGCCTCAAGAGAGCACAGAGCAATGCTCTACCAACTGAGCTAAACTCAGCCCAATCTATGTCCAAGACTTATTGTCTTGAGGTTCTTATAGAGGCCCACCTGGTACAGAAACACACTTTCAGTGTTAGACATAAAAGACACTGTACAGCCAGGTGCAGTGGCGCACGCCTGTAATCCCAGCGGCTTGGGAGACTGAGGTAGGAGGATCACAAGAAGAGACCAGAGGCAGTCTGTGTAATTTAGCAAGACCCTGTCTCAAAAAGTAAAAAAATGGGTAGGGTGGCAGCTCAGTGGTCCAACACCTGCACAGCATGAAAGCGTGAGGCCCTGGGTTCAACCCCCAGTACCACACACACACACACAAAAAAAAGACACTGTATAAGGACCTCTTCCAGTGCTTCTCAAAAACTTGCAGATGTCTCAGATCAGTAGAATTTCCCAAGAAAACATGTTGCAAAATATAGGATTCCCAACTTTTTATTGGACAAACCATGAGAATGTTGGGTCAAAAGAGTTGCATCTACCAATACCATCATTTCCCTTAAGAATGAGTATATCAAAAAACAAATTTTAAGCAATTTCAGAATAAAGGGTGTTTTTTGATTTGTTTAGAGACAGAGTTTCTACGCACCCGAGACTGGCCTTGAACTCACAATCCTTCTGCCTCAGCCTCTATAGTGCTGGAATTATAGGTGTATGCCACCACACCCCACTAAAGGTGTGTTTTAAATTGAATAAACATACCATTCTTTTGTTTTGTTTATGTATGCTTTTTGCAAGCACTCAACCACTGAGCCACACCTCCAGCCCATTTTTTATTTTGTATTTTGAGGACAGGGTCTTTCTTGCTAAATTATGCAAACTGCCTCTGGCCTGGAATTTGTAATCCTCCTGACTCCACTTTGCAAGTCACTGGGGTTAAAGGCCTGCGCCACCACACCCACTTTGTTTTAGTTTTTTCAAAAGGCAAAAACTCACATCTCAGCTCTACCTCCTCTGCTGCCTTGAGGAAAACCACTTTACTTCTGGTTGCTTCCGTTTATTCATCTGTAAAAAATAGGAAAAATACTATGAATAATCCTCATCGGTGAGGGTAGCTGCAAAGAGTCCATGACATTTTGCCTGCAAAAGGCACTCCAGCATAGTGTCACCAGGGCTTCTAGACCTCAGCACTGTTTACTGTTGGGTTAGATTATTCTCTGCCTGGGGCATCCTGGGCACTGGAGGAAGCTTAGCAGCATCCGGGTCTTTGTCTACCAGCTATCAGGAGTAATTGCACATCTTCTCCTGCACTTATGGAAACCAAAAAGGGCTCCAGGCTTTCCCATTCTCTGGGGAGTATGACAGTCGCCAGTTAAGGCCCTCTGGGTTACACACAAGTCGTCAGTATGTGCCCCATCCTCCGAACAATTTTCCAGGCCATGATCTCACAGTCAGTTACTGCTACAGTCCAAGCCTCACATGCTACAGAGGAAACCCAAGAGCAGGTGATGTGCCTGTAGCACCAGGCTCATTTCCTGGGGCTGCCGTATCAAATCACCACAACCTAGACAGCTTACACCCAGGAGCAACTGATTCTCTTTCAGTTGTGGGTCACAGAAGTCTGACACCAAGGTGGTACCAGGGCTCTACTACCCCTGAAGCTCAGGGTAAAGTCCTTGCTGCCTCTTGCACCCGCTGCTGGCTCCAGGCAGCCGTGGTGTGAGGCTAAATCATTCCAGGCTCTGCCTCTGCCTTCTCATGGCCCTGTCTCTTCCTCCCTTTGTTGTTGTTGTTAGGTGCCAGTGGTGTCAGTGTCAGACTCACAGTAACCATATATACAACAGGTGAGACGCTATTGTCATGCTTCTCTGCTGTTCATAGGGTTTTCAATGGTGGATTGATTTTTGAGAGTGGGTTGCCAGGTGCTTCTCCCAAGCCTATAGCACCTGGTGTTCCCAGGGGGTTTGCCATCCAAGTACTGACCAGGCATGACCCTGCTTAGCTTCTCAGATCTGACGGGATCGGATGCCACAGGGCTGCAGCTACAGGCTTCCCCCCTTTAGAGGGGAAGTTTATCACACAGTTCATTCTGGCTGATCTCATCTCAAGACCCTCAACCTTATTACCCGTGCTAAGACCCTTATTCCAAATAAGGTCACATTCACAGATACGGGGGTTAGGACTGAGGCACAATTCAACCCACTACAATTACACAGCCTGGTAGTGATGGAGATCCATGAAGGCGTAGGTCTTCTGGCTCCTGCTATTACTCTTCAGCCTCCCTGCATCTGTAAAATGGGCCTAACAAAGGGATCAACCTCTTTAGAGTAGCCACTCTAATGGCTGGGTTCATACCAATATCCTAGTTTTACATAAGAAAGTACTTTGCCTGTGTCTGGCTTATAGCAAGTGCACAGAAAATGTTAGCCATCCATTTGATTATCATAAACACTTCCCTTCAGTTACATAAAAGATAAGATGCCAAGGGAAAGATTGCCTCAAGGTGCAAAGCTAGAACTAGATGCTAACACCAACAATCTGCTAACACCAACAATCTGCTTCTCGGTTTTAAATCCTCTCCCCGTGTAGGGAGGTAGGCAAGGTGGAACAATTAGTCCTCTTTCAAAAAGGCAGTGATAAGTCCAGAGTGCACTTCCTCCTTCCCCTTCGTTGCCTATAAGCCAGGAAAAGAAGATGGCAGTTTCATTTTTCCAGTTAGAATCTGAACTCCTGCAGTCAGAGTTTGGCTACTTTAAAACACAAGAGGGGGTCCCAGGAAGCACCTTATCCCAGAGGAAACTGTCCCATACCACTCTCACCTTCTGGGAGCCATTTACATACAGATGGATCCCATGCCCTTTTATTAGTCAAGCTTAAGACTCTTCACATTTATCTGTTTTCATCTTTAGTCCACCCCTATCAGGTTACTAGTTATCTGGTTACCCTGCTAGTCTTGCTAATTCAACTGTCTGTAATTGGGTGTTTTCACACCAGGAGTATTTTTGTAATGGAGGAGTCACACCTAGCTTATCTCAATGGCAGCAAGAAGGTGATTTAAGACTGAGACATAAAGACTAGAAAAAATGCAGCAAGGAGGTCCAGGGATTTTGAAGTGAACTAAAACTGCCCGGCCTCACAAGAGAAATATTCCTGAAACAAGACTGTGGCCAACATCTGTGCTCACCTACTCAAGTGCTGTTTCTCTTTTCTTCCTGGCTGTCAAATTTCAAATATTCTTCAGGCACCTGGAAGTGGGTAATCAAGGGAACAAGATCCCACCGCCTTCCCACCCATCTTAGAATCCTTTTGCCAGAGATTGTTCCAGAAGCAAACCTGTGAACCAGTTCTGGCAACAAAAATGAAAGGGGAAAAGTACTAGTAGAATTTCAGAAAGGTTTTCTTCCCCTATAAAGGTGGATGCACAAGTATAAACACCCCTTTTCCTGCCTTTGACATTGTTGTAGGAGGATGTGATGGTGCTGCAGCAGCCATGCTGTGACCATGAGGATACTCACCTAGGGACCAAGCCAATAGAACAAGGATTGTAGAATGGAAAGATGTAGAAGGTTGGATTCTCCATTGTATTGGTGATCTTCTGAAGCCACCCTGGAACTGCTGGCCTCTGGATTTTTGTTAAATATGGTAATCAATGGCGTTGTTGTTGTTGTTGTTGTTGTTGTTGTTAGGTGCCATAGAGTCAAGTCCAACTCATAGTGACCCTATGTACGAGGGAACGAAACATTCCCCAACACTGGGCCATTCATATGACCTTTTTCATGTTTAAGCCCATTGTTGCAGACACTTTGTCAATCCATCTAGTTGAGAGTCTTCCTTTTTTTTGTTAACCTGTCAGTCTCCCAAACATATGTCCTTCTCCAGGGGTTGGTCCTTCCTGACAACCTGTGCAAATACATGAGATGCAGTCTAGCCATTTTTGCCTCCAAGGAGCACTCTGGCTGCACTTCTTCTAGGACAGATCTATTGGTTCTTTTGGCAGTCCATGGTATACTTAATATTCATCTCCAGCACCATAATTCAAAAGCATCAATTCTCCTCTCTCCCTTAGTCATTGGCCAGCTTTCACAAGCATATTATGCCATTGAAAATACCATAGCATGAGTCAGGCACACCTTGGCCTTCAACATGACATTTTTACTTTTCAACACTTTAAAGAGGTCTTTTGCAACAGCTTTTCCTAATGCAATATGTCTTTTGATTTCTTGACTGCTGCTTCCACGGATGTTGATTGTGGAACCAAATAAAGCAAAATTTTGGACGTCAATCTTTTCTCCATTTATCAAGAAGTTGCATTCTGACCCAGTTGCAAAGATTTTTGTTTTGTTGATGTTGAGGCGCAATCCAGACTGAAGGCTGTGTTCTTTGATCTTCATCGGTGACTGTTTCAAATCCTCTCTACTTTCAGCAAGCAGAGTTGTGTCATCTGCATAACACAAGTTGCTAATGAGTCTTCCTCCAATTCTGATGCCGCATTCTTCTTCGTAAAATCCAGCTTCTTTAATTATTTGCTCAGCATAGATTGAAAAGATATAGTGAAAGGATACAGCCCTGATGCACACCTGTCTTGACTTTAAACCAACAGTGTTTCCTTGTTCTGTTCCAACAACTGCCTCCTGGACCAGGTACAGATTCCTCATGAGTACAATTAGGTGCTCAGATATTCCCATTCTTCACAGTGTTATTCATAATTTGTTATGATCCACACAGTCAAATGCTTTTGCATAGTTGATAAAACATAGACATATTTCTGATATTCTCTGCTTTCAGCTAATATCCATCTGACATCAACTGTGATGTCCCTGATTCCCTATCCTCTTCTGAATCTGGCTTGATTTTCTAGCAGTTCCCTGTCTATATACTGCTGCAGTCACTTTTGAATTGTTTTTAGCAAAATTTTGCTTATATGTGATATTAATGATATTCTTCCATAGGTTCCACATTCAATTGGATCTTCTTACTTGGGAATAGGCACAAACACAGATCTCTTCCAGTCAGTTGGCCAGGTAGCTGTTTTCTGAATCTCTTGGCATAAACAAGTAAGCACCTCCAGTGCTGCATCTATTTGTTGAAACATCTCTATTGGTATTTCATCAATTCCTGCAGCCTTGTGTTTCACCAGTTCCTTCAAATCTGCTTCCACTTCCTTCAGTACCATTGGTTCCTGAACACAGGCAACCTCTTTAAATGGTTGGTTATCCACCAATTCTTTTTTGTATAATGACTGTATATTCCTCCTATCTTCTTTTGATATTTCATGCATCGTTTAATATTTTCCCTGTAGAATCCTTCACTATTGCCACTCGAGCCTCGAATTTTTTCTTCAGTTCCTTAAGCTTAAGAAAAACAGAGTGCTCTTCCCTTTTGGTTTTCTATCTCCAGCTCTTTACACATGTCATTACAATATTTGATTTTGTCTTCTTGAGCTGCCCTTCACAATCTTCTGTTTAGTTCCTTAGCTTCATCATGTCTTCCATTTAATTTAGCAGCTCGACATTCAAGGGCAAGTTTTAGAGTTTCTTTTGACATGTAATTCAGTCCTTTCTTTTTTCCTATTTTTTAATAATCTTTTGCTTTCCTCATGAATGATGTCTTCGATGTCAAGCCACAACTTGTTTGGTCTTCTATCATTAATGCATTAAACCTATTTTTAAGGTGGTCTCTGAACTCAGGTGGGATATACTGAAGGTCATACCTTGGTTCTTGTACACTGGTTCTAATGTACTTCAGTTTCAGTTTGAACCCTCAAATGAGCAGTTGATGGTCCAATCCACAATCAGCAATAACTCCATTTCTGTCATTAATGTAGACTCTGCTTTGAGGAGGGAACTCTTCCCCAGTCATCTTTTGAGTGACTTCCAACCTGGGGGCCTCATTTTCCAGCACTATATCTGACAGTGTTTCTTTGCTGTTCATAGGGTTATCAATGACTAATTGTCTGGGAGTGGGCTGCTGGGTCCTCCTCCCTGGTCGGTCTTGGTCTGGAAGCTCAGCTGAAACATGTCCACCATGGGTGACCCTTCTGAGATCTGTAACACGTGTACCATAGCTTTCAGCATCACAGCAATGCACAAGCCCCCACAGTACAGCAAACTGACAGACATCTGGGGACTCTCACACCTAGTGAGGTCTAAAAAATGATTTGATCTATTCCATTGTCACCTAGAGTGCCGACTTTGATCCTGAGCACCAGACCTAACTGCATTGTAAATATCAGCAAATATCTTGATTATTTCCATTTTATTCTTTGCCTCCCCCAGCCACTCCCAAAATACCAAGGGTGCCAAAAACATGTATACACACTTTAAACAATGTTATCTATGTTTTTGTGGGGGTTTTTGTTTTTGTTTTTGTTTTTTGTTTTGTTTGTGGTACTGGGGGTTGTTTCCCAGGGCCTCGCACTTGCATGCTCTGCAAGTGCTGGACCACTGAGCTGCACCTCCAGCCCTATGTCTTCCTTTTCAATGTTGAATTGAAGTCTGGTAGCAGTAAATAGCATGACATCCACTTAAACGATGGTGTTGATCAGATAAATGCTTAGACCACCATGCCACAGGCAGGATGGTGAAAGAACATGGCAGAAGCATGGTTGTCATTCAAGGAGCACAAGACCATTTCGAAGTGGTATTTGAAATGTGACAATGTTGTGGAAGTACAACTACTGTGGCGGCGTGAGTGTGCAACAGAATCTGCAGCATGCCTAACAACTGCACACATTCGTGATGAGTTTGAGTCACGTGGTGCTGGGTGTGAGGTGCAGAAGGGAAGATCCAAGAAACATTGCACGGCAGCAGATCCTGCTACTTGTACTGTGTGTCGGAACAGGTCACATGCACACCAAACAATACGTACATGAAGTAGGAGTTGCAGAACAAGTGTATGAAGGCATCCTTAAAACAGCAAAACAGATGGTTTCGTCCCAAGATGCATATACATTTTTTGATACCATCTATATTTTTGCCTTTTGGAGTATTCTATTCTTACTCAGACTTCCCCCCACATGTCTGTCAGCTTGTCATGCTATGGGGGCTTGTGTGTTGCTGTGATGCTGAAAGCTGGGCCACCAGTATCACAGATTCCACTGGGGCCACCCATGGTGGACAGGTTTCAGCTGAGCTTCCAGACCAAGACAGCCTAGGGAGAAGGACCCGGCAGCCCACTCCCAAAACAATTAGCCATTGAAAACCCTATGAATAGCAGAGAAGTACTGTCAGCTACAGTGCTGAAAATGAGCCTTCCAGGCTGGAAGGCCTGCAAGAAAAACTGCAGAAAAGTTACCTCTTGAAAGTAGAATTGTCCTTAATGAGGAAAATAAAGTAAGTTCCCTGGGTCCTTCATCTGCTGATGTGGCCCTACTCCAAATGAGAAGAAATACAGTGACTACAACAATGATCTCAAATGCAAAAAAGATCATGTGTATGGCAAGTGTTGGATAATTTTATTTATTTATTTATTTATTTATTTATTTATTTATTTATTTATTTATTTTTGTGGTACTGGGTGTTGGACCAGGACCTCCCGCTTGCATGCTTTGCAAGTGCTGTACCACTGAGCTGTACCTCCAGCCCCCTTTTCTTACTTTTAGAGACACGATCTCGCTAAATTATGTAGCCTGTCTCTGGTCTCAAACTTGCAATCCTCCTGCCTCTGCCTCCCAAGTCTCTGGGATTGGGCATGCACCCAATCCCAAGGCATGCACCACCTCACCCAGCATGTTTTGTTTTCTTGTGCATAGGGTTGCTATGAGTTAGATCCAACTCAATGGCACCTAACAACAACAACAACAGCAATAACAACTCAAACTCTACTTGTTATACAACCGATTGGTGGCTCAATTTTTCCACACTAGGGATCTTTCTTCCTACTGGCCTCACCAAGCTACCCCAAAGAAATGCAAAATGCTACAGAGTTGTGTACTCCTTACATAAACGCCACATTCACTCAGAGACAAAGCAAAACCAAACAAGACCGGCAAGCTCCTCATCGGCAAGCTCCTCATCGTTGTCTCTTGGAAGTAAGCCATGAAAACCAAGCTCATGCAGACCCATGAACAAAAGATGACCAAACTGAGTTTAGCTTAGTGGCCCCCAAATGGAAATAAACAAATCAGGAAGTGCCCACCTAACAACTAGTAAACACTTCCCCAGCCTCATTGTCCAGCCCTGAGAAGACATTCGATTTGAAGCATTGGGACCATTGTAATACAATCTTTTACTGGAATGTTAGATATAAAAATGGCCTTGATCATAAAAATGAAACAACTCCCAAGTGATAAGCTTTATAACACGGGGCCCACGATGGGTCCTTTATTAAGTGTCATTCATATCACACGAGTCACCGCTAACCAGAGCGAAGGAATCACTTAGCTTTTGCAAAGAAACCATATGGATTAAGCCCATGTGCATTTAATTCTGCAGCCCTCTCCTTCCTTCCAAAGCCTCTGTGTTCTGGAGTAATTGTATGAACCGAAGAGTCTCAGAATGGATTCTGTGAGCACCTAACTTTCTCGTCCCTCTCTAGCTGTTTGTTACTGGGGAGGGTAATAATTCCTCCTTCACTAGAGGGTGTGAAGGTCCAAGCAGATGCTCTGTGGAATTGTGTGGCAATGTACTTTTTCAATATCAATCACCACTTCATCTGTGTTCACCCTGGCCCTGACAGAAGGTCCAGATCCACGCTATCCACCAGAGTTATGATGGAAGCCACATGCGCCATGGTAAACCTTCCAGTAGCTCTCTTTTAAAGAGGTGAAAAGAGACAGGTGGAACTGATCTGAATAATACACATATTTAGCCTGGTACATACAGAATATTATCATCTCAACATGTCACCAATATAAAAAGTTATGAATTTGATATCCTACATTCTTTATTTTTTCATACCATGTCTTTGCACTTCTTCTAGGACACATCTGTTGATTCTTTTGGCAGTCCATGGTATATTCAATATTCGTCTCCAGCACCATAATTCAAAAGCATCAATTCCTCTCCTGTCTCCCTTATTCCATGTCCAGCTTTCAGAACTATATGATGTGACTGAAAATACCATGGCATGAGTCAGGTGTACCTTTGTCTTCAATGTAACATCTTTACTTTTCAATACTTTAAAGAGATCTTTTGCCACAGCTTTTCCTAAAGCAATGCATCGTTTGATTTCTTTTCTTTTTTTTTTTTTCTTTTTTTTTTTTGCAGTTCTGGGGATTGAACCCAGGGCCTTGCATTTGCATGCTTTGCAAGTGCTGGACCACTGAGCTGCATCCCCAGCCCATTTTTTAATTTTTTGAGACAAGGTCTTGCTAAGTTATGCAGACTGCCTCTGGTCTCGAACTTGCCATCCTCTTGCCTCCACCTCCCAAGTTGCTGGGAGTACAGGTGTGCACCACTGCGCCTGGCTCGCGTCTTTGGATTTCTTGACTGCTGCTTCCATGGGTGTTGATTATAGAACCAAGTAAAGCAAAATCATGGACAACCTCAATCTTTTCTCCACTTATTGTGAAGTTGCATATTGACCCAGTTGTAAGGATTTTTGTTTTGTTGATATTGAATCGCAATCCATACTAATGGCTACGTTCTTTGATTTTCATCAGTAAATGTTTCAAATCTTCACTTTTGCTGGGCGCAGTGGCACATGCCTATAATCCCAGCTGCTCTGGAGGTGAAGGCAGGAGGATCACAAGTTCAAGACAAGAGGCAGTCTGCGTAATTTAGTGAGACCCTGTCTCAAAAAGTAAAAAAAACTGGCTGCAGGTGCAGCTCAGTGGTCCAGCACTGGCAAAGCATGCAAGCACAAGGCCCTGAGTTCAAACCCCAGTACCGCAAAAAAAAAAAAAAAAAAAAAAAATCTTCACTTTCAGCAAGCAGAGTTGTATCATCTGCATAACACAGGTTCTTAATGAGTCTTCCTCCAATTCTGATGCCGCATTCTTCTTCATAAAGTCCAGCTTCTTTAGTTATTTGCTCAGCATAGATTGAAAAGATATAGTGAAAGGATACAGCCCTGATCCATACCTTTCTCGACTTTAAACTAACTGTGTTTCCTTGTTCTGTTCAAATGACTGCCTCCTGGTCCAGGTACAGATTCCTCATGAGTACAATTAGGTGCTCAGATATTCCCATTCTTCACAGTGTTATTCATAATTTGTTATGATCCACACAGTCAAATACCTTTGTATAATCAATAAAACATAGACAGGCATCTCTCTGATATTCTCTGCTTTCAGCTAATATCCATCTGACATCAGTAATGATGTCCCTGATTCCCCATCCTCTTCTGAATCTGGCTTGATTTTCAGCAGTTCCCTGTCTACATACTGCTGCAGTCACCTTTGAAAGATCTTTAGTAAAATTTTGCTTGGATTAAATGAAGACCAGCATGCCTCTGGCTAATTGAATCTTTTATAAGCAAATCATTCATTCACTCAAGCACTGAGTACCTGCACTGCACAGGTGCTGACCTCAGCACTTCAGACTTGGCCAAGAGGAGGCCCAGCTCTCAAGCTGCTGAGATCCTGGTAGGGAGAGGCAGACGACAAACACACAAATAAACGATAGCCGAGCACAGTGGTGCACACCTGCAATTCCAGCAACTTGGGAGGCAGAGGCAGGAGAATCTCAAGTTGGAGGCCAGAGGAACCCTTTGTAATTTAGTGAGACTCTCTCTCTAGATTTGTTGTTAGGTGTTGTCAAGTAGGATCCGACTCACAGTGACCCTATGTACTACAGAACAGAACACTCCCCAACACTATGCCATGCCTGGCACTATATCAGTGCTTCTCTGCTATTCATAGGGTTTTCCAGGGCAGATTCTTTCAAGATTGTATGGGGAATGGGCTGCCAGGTCCTTCCCCTGTTTTTGTAGTGCTAGGGACTGAACCCAGGGCCTCAGAGAGCACAGAGCAGCACTCAACCAACTGAGCTACAACCCAGCATCTTATCTCTAGACAAAAGTGTAAAAAATGGGCCAGGGGTGTAACTCAGTGGTAGAGTGCTTGCAAAGGATACACGAGGCCCTTAGTTCAACTCTCCAATACGAAAAAATGAAATCAATTCCATGTGTTGAAAATGGGTGAGCATGATGCAGGTCTCTCAGGTGACATTCACAGAGGTGTGACTTGGTCAGTAATCAAATATAAAGCTATTTCCATATATATATATATATATATATATATATATATATATATGTTGTTAGGTGCCATCAAGTCGGTATCCGACTCATAGCGACCCTACGTACAACAGGAGAAACACTTTGTCAGTGCTTCTCTGCTGTTCATAGGGTTTTCAATGGCGGTTTGATTTTTGGGAGTGGGTTGCCAAGTCCTCCCAACCCTACAGTATCTGGTGTTCCCAGGTGGTCTCCCATCCAAGTAACAACCAGGCCCGAGATGCCACAGGGCTACAGAGATATAGATAGATAGATAGATAGATAGATAGATAGATAGATAGACAGACAGACAGACAGGCACATACTTTTTTTAAAAAATTAAAAGTGTGCACCACCAGGTCTGGCCAATTCTCATAATTTTTAAAAATTCAGTCATCATATTTTAATTTAAAAAGATAAAGAAAAAACAAAACAAAAAAATTTTTCTGTGTGCTCATAGTTCATTCCTGTCTTTGAAAATCAGGTATGGGCACTGTTTTTAGTCAGTCTGATTTCTATATCTTCAGAGCCTGATTCTATAAACCAGAAGCCAACGCCCATGTTTTAAATACTTGCCAGGTGATTCTGAAGCATATCTGTGTTTGGGAAGCAGGTTTAAGCCTCAAACAGCCGGTGGCAAGCATAGGGGGAAGGTAAGTGAAGATCTGAATTGGAAAAGCTCCCTGGAAGAAGCTTCTCCCCCTCGGAGTTATGCCTTTCAAAATCTCCAACTGAGCTGGGCATGGTGGCGCACGTCTGTAATCCCAGCGACTTGGGAGGCGGAGACAGGAGGATCGCAAGTTCGAGACTAGAGGAAGTCTATGTAACTTAGTGAGACCCTGTCTCAGGAAGTAAGGAAAAAAATAATAAAAAGGGCTGGGGGTGCAGCTCAGTGGTCCAGCACTTGCAAAGCATGCAGGCGTGAGGCCCCGGGATCAACCCCCAGTACCACAAAAAAAAAAAAAAAAAAAAAAAATCTCCAACTGCAAAGAGAGAAATCTCACAGCCCCCCACCCCCACCCTGCCGCCCCTCATCCTAATCACCCTAGGACCACTTGTAGGGCTTGACCCATTTGATGTGCAGCAAATATGTTAAAAAAAAAAAAAAAAAAGCAACCCAGCAGAAGGAAAAATCTAGAATTACAAATTTAAAACTCCCGCCCTCTCACAAAAAGTATGCTGATGGAACGCAAAACAGAAACAGAAATAATCTGATACGGGAATATCCATGAAGTTAAATGCCAGGGGCAAGTCATGGTAGCCACGCCCCCCCCTCCATTATGGTTCTGGGAATAATAATACTTCCCTCAAGAGCTGCCTTAAGGATTAAAAATAAACCCGTTTTCATGTCAAGCGCGGAGCAACTCCTCCATGCTTAGTTAGGGCTTAACCCACTTTAGTCTTGCTCCCTTCCCCCAAGCAAATTCCTCCTCCAGCATCCTCAATCTGCCTGAGAAATCCCTGCAGTTACTGTGTACATTATCTGGTTATTTAGCTAGTGGCCTTACCCAGGTGGCATATTGTAACTTTACTCCAGCAATTTGGAAAAACAAACAAAGCAGTTCTGACCTTTTAGATTTCTTTGGCTTCTGCATCCCCTCAAAAGGCTGTCCTCCCTTATGATCCATTATTGGCAAACTGTGTCACTCCAAACTGTGCAAGTGGTACACGGCACTGGGTTGGGTCTAAAGGGTCTATTTTTTGTTTCCCCACATTAAAATTCTAACTTTGCTAATGGCCGATATAACTAGAATTAGAAATGTCCTTTCTTTTGTTTTGTGCTTATCTGGTCTTTCTCCTATCAAAGGGCTTCATCTCAGTCTTACTGGAAAGTTCATGTTCTCCATTGGAGGATCACCCCCATCTTTAACAGCTGTTTCAAGGCTGTGCTGTGGAAACAGCCCAACATGGTACCCCTTTTGTTCTGTTTACACAACTGTGAGGAGGTAGGGAGCAAAGTGTGTTGGAAAGTTGATTTATTTAAATTTCCTCACTAAAAAAGTTGTAAGAGCAAATGATCGGCTTTCAGGTGATACACTTGTTTGGAGAACAAGGAATTTTTGTATCAGCACTAAAATCATCCTAAAGACTGATTTCTGCAAAGCTCCATTCACAGAACTTATTGGATGTTTTTTGCTGGTGATAGGAGTGATTGCTACAAGCACTTTAAGAAATCGGGAAAGGGCCATAGAAGGAAATAATAACTACCTCCTGTCCAGCCCCTCTCTTACTGGGCGCTGAAGTTTATGTCCTCCCAGCCTTTTTCTCAATGACCTGCAATAACCATTTGAAACCTTCAGCCCATACCTGTGTTTACTAATTGCCCTGGCAATCTCTCTCTGCTCACATTTTGTTGGTTTCATAAGACTTCTCAAATTGCACTTTAGAAAAATCCAAAATGTTTTTGCAGGAAGATGGGGGTAGGGGGAAAAGAATGAGTAATTTATAAAAGCAACAACAAAAGTAAAGGAGCTTTGTTTTTGCTTTATAATTGATAACATGTCCCCTTTCTGGAGCCACTGCTTCCCCCCACCCCACCCGCCCCCTGTCCCCAAGATCCTTCTCCATATATTCCACCTTCTTAGGCATTTCACACTTCTTGTACCTGGGATGAAAAGGAAAGGGAATTTTCCACCCTCAGTGGGAATGTTAGGATCAAATTATATACTCTTAAGTTACAGAGAGAGGAGCCGGGGCTGGGGGCAGTGAGGTCTTAACAATTCCTAGGCAGGCTTTAGCCTGGCAGCTCCACTTGCGTCATGATAATACAATTTTGTATGTTAAACAACAGATGTCAAACAGAAGAAAGAGACGGGCCTTTGCTTTTCTTCTCCTGTGGCCCTCATCCCCCCACCAAAGCAGCCACTTTTTCAGTTGCCATGACAGTGGTATAGGAGTTTATCATTTTCCCATGCCTGCTGCATGTTAATGTGGAATCAATTCACGAATGTTATCTGGTTAGGCTAAGAAAGGATCCAAACCACAATTTGGGATTGTACCAGGGATGGGGAGGCCACCATTGCTTTTTGCCTCCCCTTACAATACTCAGCTCTCAGTTGAGGGAGCAATGTATATAAAGCAGTAGTTTTATTTGCCTGTCTATTAACATATCAGTTACAATCAGTCACAGAACTACTGAAGTCCCCTGCACGTGTTTACAAAGCAGGTTGATCGTTTCTTCTTTTGAAACAAAGAACAAAGGTAATGTAGACTGAAATCATCTATAATACCTAGAAATCATATCTATATATCGCACATGCCAATTCCACTCTTTTCATCCTTAACACCAATATAACTTTGAAATCATCAGACTCCTTAACACAGTGAGGAGAGGAAGAAAGCTCCTTTGAGAAGTCCTAAAACTGAGAAAATCATAATATTTTTATAAGAAGAAACACTTTCAATGAACAAAGGGTGACGTAGGAATCAAGAAAAATCCCATCTGGGGGACTCCACATGAGGAAAATGTATTCCTTAAAAATGTACATGAGGAAAAAGAGAAAATACTTAAACTCTGTTGGGTATGCTTTTCTTGGTACTTTTCTGTATTTTTGAAATATTTTATAATTCCTAAAAGAATTATGAATCAAAATCTTTTAGTTTGGCCTTGAATTTACCATGTTGAAGTCACAGCCAACTGAAGAAAAGAGAAATCAAGAAGAAGAAGAGGAGGAGGAGGAGGAGGAGGAGGAGGGGGAGGAGGAGGAGGAGGAGGAGAACAAGAAGAGGAGGAGGAGGAGGTAAAGGAGAAAAGGGAGGAAGAAGAAGGCGAAACAATGTAGCAGGGCAGAAGCAAAATTAAACTCCAAAGTGATTTATAGCATACTTAGGTTTACTTCCCTCTTAATTTCAAACAGAATGTGGTGTTGGCTGTCAGTTGATGTTTGCTTATTTTCTTTCTTCCTAATCCCTTAAGAAAAATTCTTGCATCCATTGACCACTAAAATTATTGCTTCAATTGTTGCTGGAGTTTATTCTCCAGCATAGTAAAACCAGTTGCTTTTATTTGCATTGTCCTCCTTATTTTTGAGGCATCTGGCACGTTTTATTCCTTTTTTGTTATTTTGAGTTGTTCTTTTATCATTATCTGCAGGAAGCAGCATTAGCATGCTGCAGATAAGACCTCGGATCCAGATGTGCATATCAAAGGATGAACAGCTACTTATTAAGAAAAACTTTTCTTTTTAAGCTGAGCTTCTGTTCAAAGGAATAAGAAAGCCTATGGTGTTAGTGACAAACTGGTAATTCAATGCCTTGTCACTGCCATGCATTGGAATGGGGAAAAAAGGAGGTCAAAGAAATTGGTAAGGTCCACATTTTAGAAAGCTGAAAAGGCAGATCTAGTGTAAAAGTTCATCTTCTCTAGACACAGGCATTTATATCCTGCTGGGTTTAGTCACTGTTTTCTGGGGGAAATGAATGAGCCCCAAGTGGGCAAGCTGCTATGATTAAGAATGAATTTTGAATTACCAAAATTATTTTTAGAAGAGTGGACTATGTTTACCTTGAAAGCATCCGATTTCAACGCTGTGGACCCGCACTTCCTCTGGGCTTGAAAATATGCTAAATAACACAAGATGCACGGACATATAAAGGAGGTCAGCACTGTAAGAGTTTGCAAAGGAAATTTAGAAGTGCCTTTCACTGTTCCTCTGCTTCAGATGTTAGATCATTCCCTCTCTTGTAGCAGTTCAAGTGTATAAATGGGTACATCCACGTTCATATATGGATGTGTCTAAAAACTAACCGTGGCACTACAGTGAGCTTCCTTTACTTCACTTAGCAATTCGATTTGCCAACCTTTACCACTTGTTACGCAAAAATCTTTCTTTTTTATTTATACATAGTAATTAATGGTATGGCTATGCCATGATGCATATAACCACTTTCCTCTTAGTGACCATGTAACTTTCCTCTATTTTTTTTTTCACTACTGGAAACAATGAGGCAATAAATATCTTTATGTGCATATTTTTGTGTTCTGGTCCTCTACTTTTCTTATGTATTACTTTTGTTTCATTTTCTCTATTGATTGTTTCAGTAACTGGGAAAAGTTATGCATCTATATGGTTCAGCCTAAAATGAATTAGACTTAAAAATAAGTACTTTTTAAACTTTTTTTAGACTTAAGATTTCAGAGAACCATGATTTCAGAGATCTGCACTATGTAAAGCAATTCTAATGGCATTTGGCTTCCCTTGTGTTCTTGGGTTCCTAAACTGAGTTCTATACTTAACTAAAAAAGGACCTTAACTGAAGTAATTTGTTACATGATTCTTTTTTTTTTTTTTTTTTTCTGTACTGGGGATTGAACCCAGGGCCTCACACGTGCATGTTCTGCAAGCGCTGGGCCACTGAGCTGCACCCTTAGCACATTTTTTTTACTTTTTGAGACAGGGTCTCACTAAATTACGCAGATTGCCTCTCGTCTCGAACTTGCGATCCTCCTGCCTTCGCCTCTGGAGCTGCTGGGATTACAGGCGTGCACCACTGCGCTCGGCACATGGATTCTTTTTAAAGTTAGCTATTGGAGTCTTAAATCTGCCTGTGAGACTATCATTAGAGGCTTTGAAAAAATATTTTTAGCCGTTTTGTTTGATAAACAAGCAAACAATGAAGTAAAGAAACTTTGCCAAGGACATAGACCTGCTAAACGAATTTTAAGATAAAATAATGGTGATATAAATCCTATTAGCATATACATAGAGATCCACACTATCACATTACTGAGAGTAGTAGAAAGAATAGGAATGCCCAAATATTCACCATTACAGATTTCTTCTAAAAATTGTTATATGCAAAAATAAAAAATAATTAAAATGAATGAGGACATATTCTAATGCTAATTAAAAAAGCAGATTCTGTCTGGGCATGGTGGCACACTCCTGAGATCCAAGCTACTTGGAAGATTCAGCTAGTAGGATTTTGAGTTCCAGGCCAGTTGGGCAACATATCTGCACTCTGTCTAGATTTAAAAACAGACAAACAAACAAACAAAAACCCAGCAAGTGCAAGGCCCTGGATTCTGTCCCCAGCAATGGACCCATGGCAAACTGTCAATCTACATGTGTTATGTATCTGATGTGATGGTCAGAGTGGTGGCTGAAAGGAAGATGGATAGACTTGTTGTTGTTGTTGCTGAGACTGAACCCAGGCCTTCATGCATGCTAAGCACAGCCCCTATCACCACCAGCCCTACAGTCTTATTGTTTAACTTTCTAGGGTGGACATCCCTATGGTTCAAAGGTTAAAAAATAATAATAATAATAAATTTTTAATCCCTTCTTAACCCTATCTGCAGACCTGGAGTTCCCTCCTCACAAGTGTTCACTGTTTTTACACGGTTTTTACACACATCTTGATTCCTAGACAGATCATAAATATTTTCAAGGAAGTGTGTGTGTGTGTGTGTGTGTGTGTGTGTGTGTGTGTGTTCACGTATTCATAACTGGCGTTGTAGTTTTTTTTCCTTCATGTACAGAGAGAATACTCTTCACACATCTTTTGGAATGACTAGCTGCCATCCGATATCATCCTTGGGCCTTATGTGACTATTTCTAGGTGACAAATAACTCAATCAGTGGGTGGCATGTGGCATGCATGTATGTTCAAACTGAGCTTGGAGTCAGAACAGCCATGGTCAGAGGGACTAACAGCAAGTTCCCATGAGAAGGCGTGAGTTGCAGTGACAAGAACCTGGTCTTTACTACTGGTGGGTCCTGGGTTCACCATGCAGCCCTTGCACTTCCTTACTACTTACATAACTTCAGGTGAGTTAATTGTGTTGACCCCCAGCACTCCACACTGTAAAATGGGGATGATGACAGGCCCAGCCTCCTGCATCCCAGGTGTCAGGACTTTGCCATGGCTCTTCCCCACCCACCTCTCTTGCTTCTCTGTCACAACTACTCTTAGACTGAGAGAGGCTGTACCCAGAGCAGCATTAAAAGTTTCCAATGACACAAATGGCCTCTTTTTTTTTTTTTTTTTTTTTTTTTTTTTTTTTTTTTTTTTTTTTTTTTTTTTTTTTTTTTTTTTTCAGTACTGGGAGTTGAACCCAGGGCCTCGCACTTGCATGCTTTGCAAGTGCTGTACCATTGAGCTTTATGTGGGCCTTATGTGATCCATATGGGCACCCCCAGCCCATTTTTTTACTTTTTGAAACAGGGTCTCACTAAATTACGCAGACTGCCTCTGGTCTTGAACTTTCTATCCTCCTGCCTTTGCCTCCCGAGTCCCTGGGATTACAGGCATGTACCACCGCACCCAGATATTTTGTTTGTTTGAGACAGGATCTCCCAGTGTAGTCCAGGCTGGCCTCAAACTCAGGTCCATCCTCCTGCCTCAGCTCCCCAAGTGCTGGGATTACAGGTGTGCGCTACCATACCTAGCTCACTCATTTGATTTCCTTTATCCGATATTCTGGATATTTCTTTGAAGGAGACCTTCACGCCATTTAAAGAGCACCTGTAAGTTAGCAAAATGAGACTCTTGGAATATGCTTCTGATGGCAGACCAAGATCTCTGCGTCCTGCTTCTCTCTTCCCCTCTGCTTCCTAGTCGCCTCCTCGTGTGATCTTTACAGCCATCAGACAGGTGGTCTCGGCATGTTTCTGCCCGTGATTTTGACTGGTTCGCCTTCTTATCCAGGACACGTTTCAGTCCTGCATTCCAGTGTCCCCACAGCCTTTTACTCGCCTTGATTTCTGCATCTGTGCTTCCACGCTTCACTTTCTTGGGAGCGCAGTCCTAGACGGTCTTGCAGGGAGACCTTTGTTAGCAGAGCGTGGTGCTACACACCTGTCATTCCAGCACCCGGAAGGCTGAGGCAGGAAGATCAATGCAAGTTCCAGGCCAGTCTAGTCTACCTAGAGGAAGTTCCAGGCCAGGCTGGACTATACAGCAAGACCCTGTCTCTAAATAAATAAATAAATAAATAAAATAAAATAAAATAAAATAAAAGCCTACCATGACCTCTGGCGATGCCTTGTAGAGATTTTGATCAAGTGTCACCACACTCAGGTTGTAGCTTCAGAGGACCATCCTCCACCACAGGGGCTTGAGACCTCTACAGGTGTATATCCTTGGTCCAAATTTCTCCCTAACTTCTCCATAGTCTTCTGGGCAGCATTCCCGCTGGCCAGTTCCTTAAAGCAGAGCAGCTCTATCCTACAGAAATCACCACGTCTGCACAAGCCAGCACTTCCTAAGGAGGACGAGGACATCTCAAGCTTTCTGTCACCACCAACAGAGCTCTAGAACCAGCAGGGAAGACATTTGGGGGCCCAAAGCAGATCCAGGGCTCTGAGGCCACAGCTGCTCTGCCTCAGATTGCCAGGGTCCTGTGGGCCCCAATAGATGGCAAGTGAGCCTGGAAGGTTCCCTGTCTGCAAACATGACCAGGAACCCAGACAGACCATCAGGGGTCCAGGCAGGGAGGCCAGCCTGGATCTTGAAGACAGGACCTCTGCTCTGACTGCCCACTGCCTGTAGGAAGAGATGTTACCTGTGGGCACATGTAGGGAACCAGGAAGGATGGATTGGGGCCCCACCTGGCCCTTCAGCCAACCCAGAGTGTTTGCACAGGGCCACCGCTTGCCTCTTGTCTGCACATGAGCACATCAGAGCCCGTGTCGCTGGGTGAGGCTCATTCTCAAGCATCATTCTTCCTCCTGCCGAAGAGAAGCCTGGTCCTGCTTGCAAAGGCCCCAGGAACCACCCTCCCTCTTTGCCTAGGTGTGGTCTGCTGGTGGTCAGGGCCCCAGGGCTGAGGATCTTCCTAAAGGTACTAAGTAAGAGACTTAGGTTTCAATCACAAGAACTCAGGAAAACCCCAACAGGGGTGGTGGCAGATGCTTGTAATTCCAGCGACTCAGGAGGTGGAGGCAGGAGGATCACAAGTTCAAGGCCACAGGCAGCCTGTGTAACTTAGGAAGACCCTGTCTCGAGATAAAAGGTAAAACATGGCCTGGGGGAACAGTCATAGAAGAGGGGACTGAGGGTGAAGGGCTTTCATCAGCTGACTCTACAGGGTCTAGGTTTCCCCACCTGGGCTGGCGGCAGGACGATTGTTCCAATATTCTGTATATCTATTGGGTGAATTTTTTACTTGAATATGTTGTGTGTTTCAACTGCAGAAGAATAAATGGCTATGTTAGTGAGTTTCTGTTGCTGTGACAAAGGACCAGAAATAATCAATTTACCAGGAAGCAAAGTTAATTGGGCTCATGGTTTCAGAGGCGTCAGTCCATGGTCACTTGGCCCTGTGACTCTGGGCCTATGGTGACCTGTCATGGCAGGAATGCATGGCTAGGGAGGCCTTGGTCCACTTGTGGTGGCCAGGAAGCAAAAAGAAAAATTTAAAAAAGAGAGGCAAGAAGGGCCTGGGGTCCCACTACCCACCTCAAGGACATGTACCCTACAACCTAACTTCCTCCCACAAGGCCCCACCTCTAATGATTCCATTACCCCCCAATAGTTTCATAGGCTGGAGACCAAGCCTCCAACCCATGGGCCTTTAGGAAGCATTCAAGATCCAGATAGCAGGATAGATGTACCATAACTTCTCTGTCTAGTCCCATGTTGCCTACAGCTGTCCCACCCTGGCATCTGATCCTGTCAGATCTTGGAAACTAAGCAGGGTCAGGCCTGGCTAATCCTTAAATAGGAGACCGCCTAGGAATATTGGATGTTGTAGGCTTGGGAGAAGGACCTGACAGCTTACTCCGGATACAATCCACCATTGGAAACCCTACAAATAGCCAAGAAGTACTGACATAGTGCCAAGCATGGCACAGTGTTGGGTAGTGTTTCATTCTGCTGTACATGGGGTTGCATGAGTCAGACCTGAATTGATGGCACCTAACAACAGGAACAAAGTCTTCTATTGATGGACAAGTAACTTGACAAAATTTGCCAAACTTTACCATGCACATTTGACCTTTGATCTAGATATTCTGTTTCTAGGAATTGATCTGACACATACTCTCACTAGTAAAAACCTAAGTATGTAACAGTTTATGATTTACAGTAATATTTATTATATGAAAAATACATGACAAATTTTTAAACATTTCAAGGCAATAGAAAAGATTTTAAGAGAAATGGTAGAGAGAACAGCAATGTTTAAGAATAAAAGTTTCTGTGGGAGAAGGACATAGCAGACCACTCCCAAAACAATCCCAAAATAATCAGCCGTGGAAAATCCTATGAGGATTGCTATGAGTCAGACCCAACTCAACAACACCTAACAACAGCCAGGTCCCAGCAATTCAGGAGGCTGAGGCTGGAGGATTGCGAGTTTGAGGCCAGAGCAGCCTGTACAAAAGACCCTATCTCAAAAATATTGAAAAAAAGTGAGGGGGATAGGGGTGCAGCTCAGTGATGGAGCACTTGCCTAGCATATGCAACAGCCTGGGTCCAACCCCTAAGTACAGCAAAAGAAAAAAGTTTCCAGAATAACCCAGATTTGAATACCAGCTGTAAGACTCCAGGGATAAACTTCTCTCTTTCTCTCAGCCTCAGTTGGTTCATCTATGGAATGGGCACAATTGTCATGCCCCTGGGTTATAGTGGGAATTAAATATGAAGCATTCAATAACAGTAGGTGCTGCTGTGCTTACTGCTATTATGATCACCATAACTTTTACTCTACTTTTATCTTTGTTTTGAATAAAATATATCTGGTGGGTTCTCTGATCTGCTAATGAGTAGGAAACCTGAAATGAAGAATTCACTACTTTACAACTATGCAGGACATCCAACATCCTATTTCCTCTAAAAATATGAGCTTGTGTAACCCGTCACATGTTAACCAGCTCCAGGATTTTGAGCTGAGATGTCTACCTCTGCATTTCCTAAGAGGTCAAATGACCTCCAGATTTCATTTAAGTTTTCTATTATTCGCTTCTGAAAAGGACAATGGAGCCCTTGTTTGAACAGCTTTGGAGAGCCCAAAGGAAAAATTGGTCATTATGGGGCACACAAAAGATTCACTTTCCATACATTAGGTTGTCAATTGCTGTCTTAATGCAAAGTTGGGTATGGGAGCATAGACAGTGGGGGAGAAGAAAAGATGATTTCTGTCCACAGCGCGATGTCAATAATTGACAGGAATAAATGGGATTTCATCTCACATCTTTGCAAAGATAAAGATTGTGCAAATAGGAAATCCTGCTAAGTTTTCCATTCTCCCTTCCCACTGGCCTTTAACCATCTCCGTTCTGTATTATGTTTGTTAGGTCAACAGAAAGAGAATTGAGGGAGAAATACAAGGAGTTCACTTTGTTGAAATTTTAGCTACTCCTGTTCCTTCACAATAAAATATGCAGAACAAAATGAAAAAGCACAGAGCTTAAAGCTAGAAAATCCAGTAGAAACACCAGTGCTACAGGAATTATTTTGTAATAGGCTCAAGTAAACAATTCTTGGCTCTATTGACTTTTATATAAAAAAGAACTATCCATCAAAGGTGTGGTTTTCTAGTTCTATTTTAAAAAAGGAAAACAACAGAAAGAAAAAGAGACAGATTCCTGTCTCCCTACTGGAGAACAATTATTCAAATGAATCCACTTTGAATAGTAGCTAAAATTCTATAATGTATACAGGGCAAATGTTGAGTGGGGCTGTAACTTAAAAATTAAAACTGAAGCTACAAAAATAAGTTTATTTTACTTTGCTTATAACCAAAGGAAGGTCCTACCGACAGCTGTGCATGGATTCTGAGGACATTGTTAAGGATGAATGAATAAAGTGCTGTTTGTTCTTTTGTTTTGGGGATTGGCCAATTTTCTTGACAAACCCATAGGCCAGCAAAGTAGGGTATTCCTCACTTTACAGTCAACTTTGTGCTGGATCATAAAGTCAGTTTTATAGAAAACTGTGTTGAAAAAGGACACAGTCATAGTTTTCCCAAGGAACTTTTGTAATCTTTTCATGTTGAAACTGGCTTCTTTCTCTCCTTTCTTTTTGTTTTAACCACAGTATGGAAAATTTCAACCGTATACAAATGTACACAGAAGGATATGAGCCCCTTGCGCCCCTTCCACTAAGACCAACTCATACCGTTTACTAATAAGAATTTAAATTTTAATATGAAACATTAAATAACAGCTTGTGAAGTTTAGGAAACAATTAGCAACAAAATAACAAATTTGGGGGGCCCAGAGTGTAGCTCAGTGGCAGAGAATGTACTTAGCATGTATAAATCCATGGATTCACTCTCTAGCACTAAAGGGGGTGGGGGTGGAACTGTCCTGAAGGAGAGAATCATGTAAAGGAAGAGAAAGTAAATATAAATAAACATGTTAAACAAGAGATTTTTAAAAGAAAATTAGAAGGAATTTCCCCCTCATTTCATCTTCTACATTATATGAGCAATTCATGCCAACCGCGTGTCAGCTCTTACCCCAACCCAATTTCCACTCAAATCCCCCTACCACATGAAAGAACCCCCAGACCTGGTATCATCATCATATCATTATATCTGTACTCTTTTTAGTTCATATCTTTAAAAGAGAACTGTTTCTTTTATATGACCACACCACCCTTATCATGCAATAATTCCTTTATAGCATCAAAGCCAGTGCTCAAACTTCTAATTGTCTATAAATGTCACAACTATTTTTACAATTTGCTTACTTTAACAGATCTTTTGCAATTTTAACTTTTAACTTTCTTTTAATTTGTTAATTCTCCACCTCTCTTTTTAGTCTTGCAGTATTTGTTGGAGAAAAAAAATTTTTAAATATATCTTTGCCATCTCTGTTGATTTTTTTTCTCTTCTTCAATTGCTAATTGTCTCATATGGCCCCAATTTTTTTTTTTCATTGCTGAGGATCAAACCCAAAGCCTCATACACACGAAGAAAGCACTCTGCCACTGAGCTACATGTCCAGCCCTTGGTTTCTTTCTCTTTCTTTTTTTCTTTCTTTCTTCTTTCTTTTTTCTTTCTTTCCTTTTTTCTTCCTTCCTTTCTTTCTTTCCCTTTCTTTCTTTTTCTTTCTTTGTCCCTTTCTTTCTTTCTTTCTTTCTTTCTTTCTTTTTCTTTCAGATAGGGTCTCACTATATAATCCAGGCTGGCCTCAAATTTAAGATCCTCCTCCCTCGACCTCCTGAGTGCTGGGATTATAGGCATTTGCCAACACTCTTGCCTCAGATTCTTTTTAAATGGCTTTGCTTACCATTAAAGTGGCTCCCCTGCCATCACTTTCACTGACTTCATAAAATCTTGAATTCCTTGTAAGTTCTGCATTTTCACTCCACAAGTACTTAAACCTGGTTTCTCTTTTGTTTCACTAGACCTTTCAGAGGGAATGCTAGGCTGATGGAGTGGAGGTATGAATGGAGACTAGAGTGGACACTGAGCTGTGCCACAGGAGGACAGGGACACTAATTGCCCAGCCACAGAGAGCAGAGGCTAATAGTAACTCTCAGAAGTACTCTTGACTGAATGCAGATGTTTTGCCTGAGGTTCCACTCTATCCCCAGGGACAGCTTGCATATAAACTGATCTGTGGACGGGCCCAAAGTCCAGCCCCTTAGCTGCAAGATAGGACAGCTCTGAAGGGCAAAGGAGTTAGAGCCTCTCGGAGATCAGCTGAGGCTTTCCCTGTAACCTCCTTGACTCAGCTTCTTCCTGGACCCTTTCAGCTGCTGTTGCCTAGTAAACTCCTGCATACAAATCTCCACCTCAGTCTCATTTTAGAGCCCCCACCCCCACAAGACAGGAACCTGCTGAGTGAGAATCTTCATTTTATGATTTACTGGGCTTCTCATAGCAAGTGCCCTCCCAGAGGTGGAGACTTGATAAATGGATTCTTAAATATCCCCCTGATTCTCTCCCAACCATGGTAGGAGATTGGAAGAAAAGATGCCAAAAAAATCATTATAATTATGTCTGGAAGGCGACTTGCATTCTGTTTTGTCTTAATGATAGCCATTCAAACATGTGTGACGTGCTAGCTTACTGATTTTGCATTTTGACCTGCATTTTCCTGACAAGTAGTGATGCCGAGCACCTTCTCACATATTCTTTTGCTGGTCATTTGTATGCCTTCTTTGCAAGAATGATTCCTGGGGTCCTTTGCCCAGTTCTTCACTGGCTTTTTTTGTTGTTGTTTGCTATTGAATTGTATGCGTTCCTTATGTATTTTGGATATTCACCCTTTATCACATACATAGTTCACAGATATTTTCTACCTTTCCATCGCTTGCCTTTTCATATCACAGATTATTTCCTTTGCTGCGTGGAAATCTTTTGTTGTTGTTAGGTGCTATTGTTGTGTCATTTCCCACTCATAGTGACCCTCATAGGGTTTTCAATGGCTGACTGTTTGGGGATTGCCTCGGGAGTGGATTGCCAGGTCCTTCTCCCACTTTTGTGGTGCTGGGAATCGAACTCGGGACCTCAGAGACTGCAGAGCGGTGCTCTACCAACTGAGCTAAACCCCAGCCCCGTGCAATCCCACTTGTCTAGTTTTGTTTTTGTTCTTGTACTTTTGGTGTCAAATCCAAAAAATCATTGCCAAGACCAACATCAAGAAGCTTTTCTTCTAAGCTTTCTTCCAGACATCTTCTAGTTTGCAGTCTTAGGTTTAAGTCTTCAATTCATTTTTAGTTGATTTTTGTGAACTATATAAAATGTGGGTGCCACTTAATGATTTTGTGTGTGGATATCCCATTTCCCCAACATTATTTACTGAAGGAGCTGTCCTTTCCCCATTCGTATCCCTGAAAATGATTTGATGTAGCCAGGCGTGGTGGCACACGCCTGTAATCCCAGCGGCTTGGGAGG
Source organism: Pedetes capensis (assembly GCA_007922755.1). Lineage (NCBI taxonomy): Eukaryota > Metazoa > Chordata > Mammalia > Rodentia > Pedetidae > Pedetes > Pedetes capensis. The sequence goes on along the minus strand of VMDO01013637.1, from coordinate 8,432 downwards.
CGGAGACAGGAAGATCGCAAGTTCGAGACCAGAGGCAGTCTGCATAACTTAGCAAGACCCTGTTTCAAAAAGTAAAAAAAAAAAAAAAAAAAAAAGGGCTGGGGGTGCAGCAGCTCCGTGGTCCAGCACTTGCAAAGCATGCAAGCGTCCGGCCCTGAGTTCAACCCCCAGTAGTGCAAAAAAAAAATGACTTGACATGTATGTTAGGTTTATTTCTGGGTTCTTTATCCTGCTCTATGCGTCCCAGTGTGTTTTTAGCTAGTACCATATTGTCTTGATTACTGTAATTTTGTAGTACAGTTGGAAATCAGGAAGTCTGATACCTCAGCTTTGTTCCTTTTCCTCAAGATTGCTTTAGATACTTAGGCTCTTTCGTGATTCCATACAAAATTAAGGATTTTTTTTTCTATTTCTGTGAAAAGACCATTGGAATTCTGATAAAGATTGCACTGAATCTGTAGACCACTCTGGGAATTTTGACAATATTTTTTCTCTCAATCCAAGAGCATGGGATATCTTGCCATTTGTTTGTATCATCTTTCACATCTTTCATCGGTGTTGTACAGCTTCAGGCTACCAATCTTTCACCTCCTTGATTAAATGTATTCCTAAGTATTTTATGCTTTTCCATGTTATTATACATGAGATTGTTTTCTTAATTCTTATTTTGGATAGTTCCTTGTTTGTATATGGAAACATAACTGATTTTGTATGTTGATTTTATTTCCTGCAATTTTACTGGATGTATTTATTGATTCTAACAGGTTTTGGGGGTGGAATCTTTAAGGTTTTCTGCATATAAGGTCATGTTACCCACAGAGAAAACTTTACTTCCCCTTTTCTAATGTAGATGCCTTTGATTTCTTTTTCATGCTAAATTGCACTAGCTAGGATTTTTAGCAATACATTGAATGGAATTGGTAAGAGTGTTTCCTTATCTTATTCCTGCTCTGAAATTTAAAAAAAACTTTCAGCTTTTCACTGTTCAGTATGATATTTGCTGTGAGCTTGTCATAAGTGACCTTTATTATCTTGAGAGATACTCCTTCTTTATGTAATTTGTTGAGTTTTTATTATGAAAAGATGTTGAGTTTTGTTGTTTTTTCTTCCTGTATTGAGAAGATCATGTGGCTCAGATGGTTCTTTAATTCTGTCGATAGGGTGCATCACAGCTATTGATTTGTGTATGTCAAGTCGTCTTTACATCCCAGGGATGATTCCCCTTTGATCATAGTGTATAAGTATTTTTTTATATGCTATTGAATTCAATTCATGAGTATTTTCTTAGGGATATTTCCATCTCTGTTCACCAATGATACTGACCTGTAATTTCATTTTCTTATCTTGTCTTTGTCTGGCTTTGATATCAGAATAATGCTGGCCTCATAAAATACATTGGAAAGTATTCCCTCCTCTTTAATTTTTTTGTAAGAGTTTGAGAAGATTGGTATGAATTCTTCTTTAAATGTTTAGTAGAATTAGAATTCACCAGTGAAGCTATCTGGACTTTTTTCTCTGTTGGAATAATTTTGTTTTTCCTCCTTATTTTGGTGCTGGGATTGAACCTATGCCTTCACTCATGATATGCATGTGCTCTACCTTTGAGCTACACCCCCAGCCTATTGGAAGACTTTTTATTATGGAATCTATCTCCTATCTAGGTATAGGTTTTGCAGATTTTCTGTTTCTTCTTGCTTCAGTATTAATAGGTTGTATGTCTCTAGGAACTCAACCCTTTCTTCTAGGTCATCCAATTTGTTGGTATTATCATTGACCATAGGAGTCTCTTCCTATCCTTCTTATTTCTGTGGTGTCAGTTGTAATATTTTCTCTTTCATCTCTGTTTATATTTATTTAAGTTTTCTTAGTCAATTTTAAGTTTAAAAAAATCTCTGCTTAGTTGATCTTTTTTTCTATTCTCTTTTGTTTTTCTAGTCTCTATTTTATTTATTTCTGCTCTGCTCTTTGTTATTTCTTTCCTTCTGCTGACTTTGGCCTTAGTTTGTCCATCTTTTCCTTGTTCATTGAGGGGTATAGTTAGGTTATTTATTTGAGATCCTTCTGTTGCTGCTGCACCCTTCCTCCTCCCCCTCCTCCTCCCCTTCCTCCTCCGCCTCCTCCACCTCCTCCTCCTCCTCCTCCTCCAGTACTTAGGAGTTGAACCCAAGGGCTTGTACATACTTGGCAAGTCCTCCATCACTGGACTTCACCTAGAGCCCATTTTTAATTAATTAACTAATTAATTAATTTTTTTATTTTTTGAGACAAGATCTCACTAAGTTACAAAGGCTGCCTCTGGCCTTGAACTTCTGCCTCCCAAGTTGCTAGAATTACAGGCATGTACCATCATACCTGGCTCTTTCTTTCTCCCTTTTTTTTTTTTTTTTTTTTTTTTTTTTTTTTTTTTTT
>VMDO01013636.1:0-57463 GCA_007922755.1 Pedetes capensis | reverse complement strand
GGAAGCTAAGCAGGGTCAGGCCTGGTTAGTACCTGGATGGGAGACCGCCTGGGAACACCAGAAGCTGTAGGCTTGGGAGAAGGACCTGGCAACCCCCTCCCCAAAAAAATCAATCTGCCATTGAAAACCCTATGAACAGCAGAGAAGCACTGACAATAGTGTTTCCCCTGTTGTACAGAGGGTCGCTATGAGTCGGATACCGACTCGACAGCACCTAACAACAACAACAACAACAACAGAGACCTCCAATGGGGCTGGGATTTAGCTCAGTTGGTAGAGCGCTGTGCTATGGTCTCTGAGGTCCCAAGTTCAATTCCCAGCACCACCCAAATGGGAGAAGGACCTGGCAATCCACTCCCAAGCCAATCCAGAAACAGTCAGCCATTGAAAACCCTACGAGGGTCACTATGAGTCAGATACCGACTTGAGGGCACCTAACAACAACAGAAGGGAAATTGGCTTTATTTTTAAAGCCCAGGGGCAGTAGCCTAAACTTCCTTTTATCACCCCTTCCCCTATTCCAAGTACTTCTTGGTGTCTCACCTACCTCTTTCCTGCTGTCACTAAAGTCCAGTTGGTCTCCCAGGAGTTGGAAACAGCTGGATGGGACCCAAGGATTGGAAAGAAAAGTCATTCTCCCGTTTCTGCCAGGAAGAACCCACACATCACGGCGGAACAAGTTTGCGCCAGGGTTCTGGGCCAAGCTGGCAGGGCTCTGGGGCACGGGAGGTCACAAGGGGTGTGGGTTTGGGGTAACTGGAGCCCTGTGGAATTAGAAGCTCTGCATGTGGCCCTGCGGTGCCACTGCCCACCCCAGTTCCGGTGCACGCTGTTCCCTTGCGAGGGGGATGGATCAACAGCGGCAACCCTGCCTGGGCTCCGCAGTGAGGGGAAGAGATAAGGTGGGGAGCTAAGGGCCCGGGGTGGGGGGTTCCTTCGTCTCCCCTCAGCTTGGTCAGGTTCTCCCCACCCCACTCCTTCGAGTGGGCTCTGCAGGGAGCTGCGTGCAGCAGGTGTCTGTCCCCTTCCAGGGAGCTGGCTTGGATCGTCCTCAGGCTAGGGGGAGAGAGGACTGGCCAGACCCAGCCTTGTCCTTCCTGGGGCCTCTTTTGTGGTTGCTCAGGGCACAATCTCCTCACTCGTCCTTTGCGCAGGTGTTGGGTGGAATCTGGAGACCCCAGTCTCTAAAACAGAAGGCTTCTCTCAAACAGGGAGTCCCCCTCCCCCCGGGCGCCTGGGCAAGTGGAACATTCCATTCAAAGGGCAGCACAGAAACAGGTGAGCTGTCCAGGTCCCGAGTGTGGGGAGCCGCGCCCGCTGCCCCCTCCCTCTCTGCCACTTTCTCATCAGCTTCTTGAGGGCACCTTGACACCTGGGCCCTGACCCAGCGTAACGCGACAGGGCTTTGGGACCAGGTAAGGGGACATCCTCACAGAAGACTCTGTCTCTCCCATCGAGGGACCTCCCCTTGCCCACCCACCAGGGCTACTGTGCTGCATAAACCTGGGGGCCGTCTAGGATGTGCCCTGCAGAAATAGCACCCACTGGGGGCATGCGGAGGCTGGGAAGTCGGAGCCAGCAGCTAAGTGGGAGGGTGGCATCGGACCAGTCCCCGAGTTCTAGGCAAACAATAGGGACCTTCCAGGAAGCTCGGGAGGGAGTTGGCTGTAAGAGGATCCCCTGGGTGGAAGCTTTGTGGGGTGGCTGGAGCAGCTTTCTGCCTCTGCTGCTGATTGCTAATTAGACACCTACATGGTGCTCTCTGCTAATGACCGCATTTCCCAGGGAGATGTCAGATAAAGAGTGGGTAGCGGCAGGTGAAGGTCTCTGGGACAGCGCCCGAGGGTGGACATGGACATGGGGTGGCAGGCTGAGTGTTCCGCGGTTCCCTGCGGTCTCTAGGCTGTAGGAAGGGTGAGCGTCTTCTCCCCAGCGATGGAGGGGAGAAGCAGGAGGCTCAGGGCCTATTTGTCTCTAGTATTAACTTCCCATGTGCGCTTCAAACCTCTGGCTGTGGTTTGCCCTCTTGAGAAATGGGGAGACCGAGCCAGGCGCGGTGGCTCACACCTGTAATCCCAGTGACTTGAGAGGCGGAGGCAGGAAGATTGCAAGTTCGAGACCAGAGGCAGTCTGCGTAACTTAGCGAGACCCTGTCTCAAAAAGTAAAAAAAATGGGCTAGGGGTACAATTCAGTGGTCCAGCACTTATAAAGCATGCAGGCACGAGGTCCTGGGTTCAACCCCCAGTACTGCCAAAAAAAAAAAAAAAAGAAAAGAAAAGAAAGAAAGAAATGGGGAGATCATTCCCAGGATCATTCCCAGGGGGTCATCAAGGCAGATGAGCCCAGGAATAGGTGTGTTCTGGGGGAAGCCATGCCAGGGTGGAGGGAAACCCCGTGTTTTTCCGGCAAGGTGGCTGGGAAGGAGAGCCAGGTGGGGCACTTTGGTGAGGCGCACGGTACAGTCATGGGTCTATAACGTTGAGCCGGATGGATAGTCGGGAATGTTCTGGAATGGAAGCTGAGTTTTGAGAATGGGCCGAGGGCTCTGCTGCAGTGGCTTCAGTACCTCTCTGAGGGCCACACACCAATGGTGCTGGTCATTTTCTGCCGATGGCCAGGGGAGTGTGATGCTTCTGTGCCCACCCTGCCCTCTCCAGCCCACCTTGCTAGGACTGGGGCTGTGGGGATGTGGAGTGGAGTCTTCCCATCTGGCCTCCTGGTTCTTCATGTGTATGAGCCAGCCAAATACTCACCAAAAGAAGGACTGCCCAGCCCAGAGGAGGTGCCAGGACTCAGGTAAATGCTCTGTTTGTCCTGCCCCAACAATGCCATGCTTCATGGGCTCTTGAATGCCACAGCCCCGCTGTGCGCCCCGGAGCCAGGCCCCTGCAGGCGGAGGCTGTAGGAAGGCACAGGGCTGAACGGCGAGTGTGAGCCATAAGAGGCCACGGTGTCTCTAGGATGCTGGCATCTTAGTCTTGAATCGCCTTTGGTCTCTTTTCTTGCAGCCCAGGAAGGCGTGACAGCCTCCGGAGGGAGGAATCTGGTGAGGGCCTGAAGGACTGCCGTGTGCAGTCTCTCTCTTCCATTCGTATGATGGAGGTGGTTGTTTCTGTACAAGTCAGGGCCAGGGCACAGTTTCAGGGGATGATCAGCTGTCATGGAAGCGTTGGATGGTGGCGAAGACTTAGTTTTGAAGCTGGAGAGACCTAGCTTTGAATTTGGGCTTTACTTACCAGCTGTGTGTCTTTGGGCAAGTTAGCTAACTCCACTGGTCAGGAATTCCTTGTGCTATAAAAAGGGATCGCTCCAAGCCGCTCCAAGCCGGGCGCGGTGGTGCACGCCTATAATCCCAGCGGCTCAGGAGGCGGGGGCAGGAGGATTGCAAGTTCAAGACCAGAGGCAGTCTGGGTAATTTAGCAATACCCTGCCTCAAAAAGTAAAAAAATGGGCTGAGGGTGCAGCTCAGTGGTCCAGCACTTGCAGAGCACGCAAGCGCAAGGCTCTGTGTTCAACCCCCAGTATCGCAAAAAAAAAAAAAAAAAAAAAAAAAAAGGATCGTTCCCACTCCTGAGCACTCAATAAGATGATGTGTTGTTGTTGTTGTTGTTGTTATTGTTAGGTGCTGTTGAGTCGATATCCGACTCATAGCAACCCTACTTACAACAGGCAAAACACTTTGTCAGTCCTTCTCTGCTGTTCATATGGTTTTCAATGGCAGATTGATTTTTAGGAGTGAGTTGCCAGGTCCTTCTCCCAAGTCTACAGTATCTGGTGTTCCCAGGAGGTCTCCCATCCAAGGACTAACCAGGCCTGACCCTGCTTAGCTTCCGAGATCTGACGCCACAGGGCTACAGCTGCAGGCAAGATAACGTGTATAAAATGCCTATTATAAGAAGTGAGGATGAGGAACGAGCCAAGTCCAGAGGACACGGCCTGAGGGATTCTGTTTCGACCTCAGGATGCATTTTCTGGGCTTAAGGATTTGAGGACCCACATGGCCATGGCGATTGTGACATTTATTCCTATAAAGAAAGAAAATGATTCCCCTTACAGTGTAGTCTGAGTGCTTTCATGTTGGGAGGCGGGAGAAGGAACTATATTCAATTTCATTCAATAAACATTTTTGAGCAAAGGTATTTTCAGTTCCCGAGAGTCAATGATTCTGTGTCTTTAAAAACCCTTTGAACATTTTAGAAGGAAGAAATATTTGAAAACTCTATTATATTTGGCAGTTTTCATTCGTTTTTTGTTACACCCTCAGGAGGGCTTAATCTGTTTAGTTCCAGAACTAGAAACGGTAAGTGGAAACGGAGAAGCTTTCTGACCACGCATGCGCGCTCCAGTGCTGCGCCAGGCCACCTTCCAAAGGAGTGAGCGACCTGTCCCTGAGGATTCCAAGTGCCGTGGGAAAGATCATCTTTCATAGTTGGGGTGGAGGCCTCCTCCTGCGTTGGGTGGGAGAGCTTAGGGCCAAGGTCCCTCCCAAATGTGTGTGGGGGGGCTCTCATTTGGGGATCATCAAAACACCCATAGCCCCAGGGGCGGGCATTGTCTAGCTGGTAGGCTAAAGCACCAGGGAATGAAATTGCGCCTCCTGCTTCCCTCCCAAGTGGAGCCCCTTTTTGTTGGATCCAATTTTGACTCTGACATTTCAACCCCTAAATGTTCTTTGCCTGTAGCTGTACCACAATGGCATCCCATCCCCTTAGATCTCCAAAGCTAAGTAGGGTGGGGCCTGGTTAGTCCTTGGATGGGAGACCAGGTGCTGGAGGCTTGGGAGAAGGACCTGGCAACCCACTCCCAAAGCAATCAGTCATGAAAACCCTATGAATAGCAGAGAAGCACTGACAACAGTGTTTTGCCTGTTGTATGTAGAGTCGCTATGAGTTGGACACTAACTCGACAGCATCTAACAACAACAACAATAAATATTCTTGTTATGATCTTTTCCCAAGCTCTGAGCTTTTGTGTCCTCTTGCCCCGCTGCGTGCCTCAGAGCTAGCTTCTGTTTGCGGCGACTCTTTGCCCTGTGTCCCTAGCCATCTCCAGCAGGACAGGAGATTGCGGTCAAGCAACTTGAATTACTTTCCTACTCGGTACAAGGTGAGAGGGAAGGCAAGGCATTGCCGTGAGTCCTCCGGTCCTCAAAGAGCTCCAGGCTCCCTTTTGGAAATTGGCTTTCCAGAGCTGAGTCTGCTGAGGGTGTGAGGCGGGAGGCGAGTGGGGGCCAAGCAGCGAAGACAGGAGCAGGACTGCAGAGCCAGTGGTGAGAGCCCGTGGTGGGCCGAGATGCCTTGGTGAACGGGGCCAGCGGGTTTTGGACTTGATTCCTGTTGGGGTAGGAGATTGGAAGGGCAGAGAGTCACAGCTGATCTGGCAGTTGTAAGCCCGTTGGCTCAAGAGACCCAACGTTGACGTTGAAGGAAGTTAAAGAAAGGGGTTTGGCGGGGCTGTGCACATCTGTAATCCCAGCGACTCGGGAGGCAGAGGCAGGAAGATCACAAGTTCCGGGCCAGAGGCAGCCCGTGTAATTTAGTGATACCCTGTCTGAAGATGAGAAATGGAAAAGGAGCTGGGGGTGCAGCCCAGTGGCATAGTCCTCGAAAACAAAAACAAAAAAACAAAGAAAAGAAAGAAAGAAAGAGAAAGAAAGGAAGGAAGGAAGGAAGGAAGGAAGGAAGGAAGGAAAAAAAATGGAGACTGGAGCCCACTAATAATTGCTTTCAACAAGCAGAGGTTATAGTGTTGAAATGGTTCAGAAAAGTATTCCACGGAAGTCTCCCTCCCGCCTGTCCTTGGTCTACCCCAGTCTCCTTCTTGGAGGTGGTCACTGTTGCCAGTGTCTGTAGCGTCCTTAGATGCTCTAAGCCAGGGATCAGCCAATTATCTATGACGTGGGCCAAATCCTGCCCCCTCCCACCTAACTATGTGTGACCTGCAACCAAGAATAGTGTTTACATTTTAAGTAGTTGAAAAATCAAAACAAAAAAACCCAAACCAAGAGAAGGATATCACTTTGTGATGCATAAAAATTATATAAAATTCCAACTTTAGTGTTCACAAGTGAGGTTGGATTCGTCACAGCCATGCTGGTTTGCTGATTCTGATGTGTTTGCTCATTGTCTCTGGCTGCTTTTGCTCTGCACTGGTGGGGGGCAGTGATTACAATGGACCCCTCAGAGCCTGGGCTGAAATATCTGCTACTTAACCCTTTACCTAAAAAGTTTGTTGACTCCAGCATTAGACAAATATAACCATATTGGTAGTCATAAATTATTTTTAACACAATTAGTAGCATACTAAAGTAAATCTACCTTCTTCTTGGAGACAGTGCATATCAATGCTATAATATATATATTGCTGGCGGGTTGTTGGTAGATGCCGTCAAGTGAGGTCCGACTAATAGTGACCCTGTGTACAACAGAACATATCACTACCTGACACTGTGCTATTTCCAGCACAGAGGGTTTTCACTGGTTGATTGTTTCAGGAGTGGGCTGCCAAGTCCTTCTCCTACTTTTGGGGTGTTGGGGATCGAACCCAGGGTCTCAGGGAGTGCAGAGCAGCGCTCTACCAACTGAGCTAAACCCCAGCCAGAGAATAGTGAAGCTTAATTTGACTTTCGACATGCTGAGTTTAAGGTGAAGCCTGGCTGTCTTCTGAAAAGGCTCCATAGGTGTTTGGGTTCATGGGACCAGAGCTTGGAGGCTGGAGCTGGAGATGTGAGGGACTCCTGTGGAAGGTCGGCCATGTGAATCTGTCTGCGACCTTGGCCTGCAAATCAAAGCTCTCCCTTGACAGAAATGAAGCATTGCATTCTGAGCCCGGTACAAAGTAAACTATAGATGTTAGTAGTCAGATTGGCAGAAAAACAGTCAATGGGAAACACTGAGCCAACCTCTGAAGGGACAGTAAATTCTAAAGGGAATTTACGGCTCTCCTCACGAGTCAGAAATAAGCTAATAAAAGGAAGTGTGGAGTGTTGAACAGAGCGGGAGGATCATGGATATTTATTGAGCTTCTACTATGTGCCTAACTGCCTGATACATGTTCCCTTATTTAACTGTTACTCTCTGAGGTGACATCATTAAGTTCATTTTACAGATGAGGAAACTGAGGCTCAGAGAGACTAAGGGAGTTTTTTCTCACAGTTGATGATGCCAGTGAATATCTGGGTCCATCTGACTTTTTTTTTTTTTTTTTTTGTGGGTTGAACCCCAGGCCTCACGCATAATCTGCAAGTGCTCTACCGCTGGGCTGTACCCCCAGGCCCTTTTTTTCTTTTTTACCTCACCACAGGGTCTTGTTAAGTTACTCAGGCTGCCTCTGGCCTCAAACTTGTGATCTTCCTGCCTCTGCCTCCCGAATTGCTGGGATCACAGGCGCGTGCGACTGCAGCCGGCACATCTGACTTTTAAAAAGCTACCTCTTTCCGTTCGACAGGCCAGGCTGGCAAGTTGGGCCGCGAGACCCTCCTTGGCTCTGCCAAGTCATTTCATCTTAGCCTCAGCTTTTGACGTCATGACTGCTACAGTCTCCTATTCTTCTCATGTGACCTGATTGTATTGTGGGTAGAAACATTAAGGGACTAGAGGGGAGACGGGGTTGGTTGTTGTTGTTAGGTGCCCTCGAGTCAGTATCCAACTCATAGTAGTGACCCTCATAGGGTTTTCAATGGCTGTTTCGGGATTGCCTTGCCACGTCCTTCTCCCATTTTTGCGGTGCTGGAAATCGAACTCGGGACCTCAGAGACTGCAGCGCAGCGCTCTACCAACTGAGCTAAATCCCAGCCCAGGGGGTGGTTAGTAACTCTTATATTGTCAGACCCAGTTATCTGGGATCAGATCCCTGGAGGAATATTATTCCTTGATATGGAGGAAGAGTCTAAAACATCTCTGCTCTTAAGCTGGGGACCTGCCCCTCACCGGCATTGCTATGGCCCCCAGCACGACCTTAGCACTTGCACTTGAGCTGCTGCTGGGGTTGGGCTGGTGGGCAGAGCGGTGGACAGTGGACAGCGCCAGGCAGGTCTTTCTCCTCGGGCTCTGCTGGGCTTGGCTTTCTTTTGGAAGCGGCTGCAGCTAGGGGGCTGTCTGCTGTTCCCAGAGGCCGGTGGGTGGGAGCTAGGGGAAGGCAGGGCGGGGAGCCATCGGAGGAGCCAGGAGCCGAGGGTGTGAGTGTTTATGTAGGAGCCGGCCAACCTGCAGTTTCAGATTTCAGACCCGGCTTCATTGGGAGCCTCTCCACCCGTTTTCAGTCCGAGCGGGAGCAGGGAGGGAGCTATAGCTGATGCTGGAGTCCTGCTGGAAGGCTGGGGACAATTCTCGGATTGCGGGGTGCTCTCCCTGCCTCCTCCCTTCTCACAAGAGCTGCCTCTGCCGCTCCTGGCAATTTTCTTGGATCGGGAGTTTGGCATCTTCCCTTCCCACTCAGAGGGCTGCATCTCCCGGTTGGGATCTGACTTTGAGCATGGAAGGTAAAATCAAGGGTCCTGGGGATCTTGGCTAGGAAGGACTAGGGCCATGCAGTCCTTTTTTGGAGAGGACCCTGGAGGGGGGAAAGATGCGCATGTTGGGCACAGAGGAGAAGGTCACAATAGGAGGGATAGGGGTTGTGGGGGCTCTTAGTTGAGATGCCATCTCCTTTCATCTCCTCCTCCTTCCTTGGATTTATCGCCTCTTGCCCTCCTAACCAACGAGAAAATCCCATGAGTGTTTATCTTGCTTGGGGTCTCCAATCAAAAAGTTAGAGAAGGTTTCTGCTTTCTGGAATGCGATGTCACTGTTTCCTCACTTGGGGGTAGAGGGCTGCAGAGGAAACGGAGATGTCAGAGGACCCCTGTCCCTAGGGCAAGCCCTGGGTTTTACAGGCACTCGATGCACCTCTGACGAAGCTAACTAACCACTATGGCTTTTTCTTTCTTCTTCAGTATTTGGGGGGTTGAGCCCAGGGCCTCGTGCATGCTTGGCAACTGCTCTACCCCTGAGCTGCATCCCCAGCCCCATTTTTATTTTGAGACAGGGTCTTGCTAAGTTGTTCAGCCTGCCTCCGGCCTTGAACTTGTGATCCTCCTGCTCCCACCTCTCGTGTAGTTGTGTAGTTGTGTAGTTGAGTGTCTAGCTCCGGCACCGTCTTGATGTGCAATTAGCTTGAGCTAGCCTAAGGGAGCAAAGCCGGGAGATACAAGCGCCAGGAACTCTTTCTTCTCTCAGAACGGGGCAGGAGGGAGGCTAGTGCTGTGGGTGGGTGGGGCTGGCGTTCGGCCTGAAAGCAGATATTTGGGTGACTGGGGGTGGTGGGTAAGGCTTGGCTGAGTGCCGCTCTGTCTTCAGAGTTTGGTGTTATCAGTTGCAAGGAGCAGAAATCAAAAGAGCTACCTCATGGAGGGTACAGGAGTGGGCGGGCAGCCTGGCTTGGCTGCCAAGACCCTTTTGATCGGCGACTGGCTTTGCGGGCAGCGCATGCTGTGAGGCAGGATCCGGCACAAAGGGCGGGTCGGCCAGGGTGAATAGGGCTCAGCACGAGGCTGGAGGTGGCTTTTGAAAGGCAGATTTGGGGTGGCGAGAGGAATGTCCTGGAGAGAGCTAGAGGAGCAAGGAGGTACCTGGAAAGGAGTAAAGAGAGGGGGCTGGGAAGCCCTCGACTCAAATGCATCCTAAACTTGCAGCCAGCCAGACATCCCACCTCTCCATAGAGCTGTGCTCCAGCCCAGGTGAGAGGACCAGGATTTGCCTACTGGCTTCCGGATGGAAGAAGACAGGTGCAGGGGAGGCAATGCACAAAGTGCCGTAAAAGCCCATTTTGAGCACAGGAAATAGCGGTGGGGAATTTGGGAGGTAACCACATAGCTATTTATTAGACAGTATCATTAATGGTTTGCAGAGGATGGTTATTTTTGAAGCTATGGGCATTAATTTGTTATTGTTATTATTATTTATGTCACCGACTACTTCCAAATAGAAGTTCCCACATTGTTGTCTATTTGGTAGGTGGTGCTGTGCGTCATTTTGGCACAGGTGGCAATAGCCGTCTCTTTTTGTCCAGCTGTGTTGCCCTTTCCCACGCAGACCCCATGCTCTCACACCCCCGCACCCTTTCTAGCTCAGGGCAGCAGATGCGTTACCTCTCCTTCTCTCTCCTGGCATTGCACTATCTCTGGAGAATTGGAGGTGGAAAGGAGCCGGTTGTGCCCCTGAGGATCTCGGTTGTGCCCCTGAGGATCTCGCAGCCCAGCTGCAGTCCCGAAAGGAACACAGGCGTTCCTACGGTACAGATGAGGAAACTGGAGCTGGCAAATGCCGCTGCGGTTGGTCCACAGAAGGCACAGGTTAGAGGGTTAGACTCACAATCCGACTCCTAGCCCACTGCGCCATGGACCTGGTCGTCTTTCCCTCCACCCCACGACTCAGTGATGTATGTGCTATTCACCCCCACACTTCCTCCATCAGAGCAAGGAGAAAGAAGCAATCATCTCTGAAGGGCAGGCTAGAAACACGGCTCCCTGGGATGGAGTCGGCCTTTCTGGGCTCCTAACCATGCAGCCAAATGACATCCATGGGTCCATGTGGGTGGCACTGTGCTGATTCGATGTTCTCTGCCACTCCCCACGTGCCTGGTTTCTCTCTCAGATCATTCTTGAGTTGGGGCAAGTTGTCTTGCTTTCTCTTCTCCCTGAATTATTTGAACAGGCAAGAGGACAGGAAGATTTAGGAGCTTTCAGAAGCTCAGCAGGTCCAGGACTGAGGAAGAGGCTCCGTGGAACACTGAGTGATTAAAATAACCTCGCCTTTACATAGGCAGAGCTGCTATGCTTGTTGATTTCCCCCGTCTTCCACCCGTGTCCGGCTTCCACATGTGTCCAGCACAGGGGGGAGGTCTAACCCCTGCTCCCAGATTTTGCTCTATCTTTTCATTTTGAGGCTCAAGCTAAAATGGACATGTTGTTGTTATTAGGTGCCATTGAGTCGAGTCCCACTCATAGCAAATCTATGTACAATAGAACAAAACACTCCCTGACACTGTGCCACGCCTGGCACTATGTCAGCGTTTCTCTACTATTCATAGGGTTTTCAGTGGCTGATTGTTTCAGGAGTGGGCTGCCATATCCTCCTTCCATTTTTCAGTGCTGGGGATTGAACCCAGGGCCTCAGAGCACATAGAGCAAGTGCTCTACCAACTGGGCCAGACCCCATAGAGAAGTCATTTGGCCTAGTGGTTCCCACGTTTTTGTCTGTGGTAGAGTTTTCACGGTCTGAAGTAAAATGAGAAAAGTTAGGGGAAATGTAGTGATTTTTTTTTCCCTGAAAGCAACATGTGTTCAGTTTCAAGGACTTCTTTTGAGGGTAGGAGATGTGCACAAATATTCTGAGTTTACTGCTTTCGGATTCTTTCATGAGTTGATGATGAGGGTAGATGGGAGTTAGACTTTCCAAATGGCCTTATTTGGAAAAATAAGAAAGTTGGCAACCCAATATTGGTTCCTCAAATTTCGTTTCTTTTGAAGTTTTACTGGTTCATGAAATCCAAAAATTTCGCCTCCAGGATCTCCTCTAAACAGACCTACTGATAAGGCCTCTTTGGGGCAGATTCCTAAAAATTTCAATTCTGGTCTGTTTACCATTTCTCTTTGCCTGTGGGTCCTCAGAATGTGATGAACTCTCCCTGAGTCTTGGCTCCACCATTCCTAAGATGGGAGGGGCTCACCACCAGCAAAGGAACTGACTTCCTCTTCCCCTGTGTTCCCACTGACTAGGATCAGGGACTTTCCCTCCCTGGGGAAGGATGGGATAAACCTTGCAGTTCCTATACCCACAGTCATCTTTTGGGAATGGTGGAAGCCATCTCCTATCCTTGGAAAAGACTAAGAAGATTTGTGGGTCGTATTTTGGGAGCAGCATGTTGTTGTTGTTGTTGTTAGGTGCTGTCGAGTTGGTATCCGACTCATAACGACCCTCTGTACAACAGGGGAAACACTATTGTCAGTGCTTCTCTGCTGTTCATAGGGTTTTCAGTGGCAGTTTGATTTTTGGGAGTGGGTTGCCAGGTCCTTCTCCCAAGCCTACAGCTTCTGGTGTTCCCAGGCGGTCTCCCATCCAGGTACTAACCAGGCACGACCCTGCTTAGCTTCCGAGATCTGATGGGATCGGATGCCACAGGGCTACAGCTGTAGGCGGAGCAGCATGAGGTATTTTTTATATTTGGGGTTTTGCTGTCCAGCGTTACTCATTCAGAAGTATGGCTTTAAGCACGTGGTCAAGAATTGTTGTTGTTGTTAGGAGCTGTCAAGTCCTGTCTGACTCACTGCACCCCTCATAGGGTTTTCAATAGCTAATTGTTTTGGGATTGCCTCCGAGTGAATTACCACGCCCTCCCATTTTTGCAGTGCTGGGAATTGAACTCTGGACCTCAGAGACTGCAGAGCGGTGCTCTACCAACTGAGCTAATTCCCAGCCCTGGTCAAGAACTAAGGACATTTAAATATCTCCATATCAGGTGTTGAAGTGTTGGGTGTTCTTGAGCTCCCAAGATTATAGATTGGAGCTTTTCTAAATCGGAAGGCTCCTGGAGGCTTGAGAGTGTGTGAGTCAGCTCCCTTCCAAGGATTCAGGCCTGGAGCTGCAACAAATATGTGGGATTCCCCAGGCAGAGCCCCAGTTGCCAGAACCCGAGACATGTTGGTGTGCACATGTGTGCAGACTTGTATAAGGGAGGATTTTTAGGGAAATATTAGTTTGGAATCATCCTGGACCGGATACTGTTTTGTTTAAGATTCGTCTTAAGGCTTTTTTTTACCCCCCATGGCAAAGATGCTTGCCTAGGAGCATCTTTGTAGGAAAGAATTTTCTGATTTTTCTACCTCATTTTCCTCTTCTGAAAGAAGACCCGACTTATCCAGGAAAGCAGTGAAGTTCCTAGATTAGAAAGGTGTTACGTTGGGGGTGGTGAGTGGCACGCCCTCAAGATTTCCTGGGGCAGGAAGTGATAGGACAAGCTAGAATGAAGAACAGGGTGCTCATCTGAGAGATCAAGCCTGGGGCGTGAGATCCCCCTCTCCACTAGGTTTCTGGATGGCACTGAGTGAGTATAGGGGCGTGACCCTTGGGGACAGTGATGTGGCAAAGCCCAAACCTGTGACCAGTGGCAGACCCCGTGGATCTGTTCAAACTAGCTGAGGGGAAAGCAAAATGAAAAGAATCCGAGAGGTACACATCGAAAATCTCTGCCACGGGAGGAGCTTCTGTCCGTTAGACCCCTCCGTGGTCTAGCTGATGGTTCCACCTAGGTTTAGGGCAGGCCAATGACAGTGACAGGCAGTGGTCCTCTAAACTCATCTCTGGTCAGCTCTGTGGGTAGCCTTCTGGCTTTGATGAGGATACCTTTTTTTTCTTTTTTTCCTACTGGGGATTGAACCCAGGGCCTTGCTTATGCTAGGTAAGCACTCTACCACTCAGCTACATTCCTGGCTCTTTTCTTTTCTTTTTTCTTTTCTCTTTTCCTTCCTTCCTTCTTTCCTTCTTTTCTTTCTTTCTTTCCTTTCTCTCTCTCTCTTTCTTTCTTTCTTTCTTTCTTTCTTTCTGCAAGACAGGGTCTCACTAAGTTACTCAGACTGGCCTCCCATTTGTTGTGTAAGCCAGTCTGCCCTTGAACTTGCGATCCTCCTGCCTCAGCCTCCCAAGTAGCTGGGATTACAGGTCTGCACTAGCATGCCCAGTCGATGAAGATTTTGTTCTGACTTTGGATAGGTCTGGGATACCAAGTTAGGGAGTCCAGCCAAATTCTTGAAGATTAGGATCTCTCCTGAGCTGTTCAAAGCATTCACCCTGGCTGCTTCTCAATGCAAAGGTCAGCTGGGGCCTTTCAAGATATCCCATCTTTGTCCTGGGTGGACTATGGAAATCAGTATCTGGACTTCAGGGCCAGCTTTGCCTCTAACTTACTTTGTGGTCTTGAGCAACTCAGTCCCTCTCCCCTGGCCTCAGATGCTCCATTGATTGTTGTTGTTGTTGTTGTTAGGTGCCGTCAAGTTGGTATCCGACTCATAGCGACCCTCTGTACAACAGGGGAAACACTATTGTCAGTGCTTCTCTGCTGTTCATAGGGTTTTCAGTGGCAGATTGATTTTTGGGAGGGGGTTGCCAGGTCCTTCTCCCAAGCCTACAGCTTCTGGTGTTCCCAGGCGGTCTCCCATCCAGGTACTAACCAGGCCCGACCCTGCTTAGCTTCTAACATCTGACGGGATCGGATGCCACAGGGCTACAGTTGCAGGCACTCCATTGATAGGATGAGAGAACTCAGTTTGGTTGCCACCATCCCTTTGTTTAACCCTACCTGCCTCAGTCTTCCATTTGACAGACAGTGGGGCCTCTCTATGCATTTCAGGCCGACTTTACCATTCCAAGAGAAGGAGAGGCTACTACCTCTATTAGGACTGCAGGTCTGTCGCCAACAATTGTATGTCTGTTGGATAGATGGCTCCAGGTAGCAGGGTGTTGTTGTTGTTAGGTGCCGTTGAGTTGGTATCTGACTCATAGTGACCCTACATACGACAGGTGAAACATTATTTATTTTATTTTATTTTTTTGAAACTTTTAATGTACACCTTAATGTGAGCGAAACACTATTGTCAGTGCTTCTCTGTTATTCATAGGGTTTTCAATGGCGGATTGATTTTTTTGGGAGGGAGTAGCCAGGTCTGTCTCCCAAATCTGCAGTATCTGGTGTTCCCAGGCGGTCTCCCATCCAAGGACTAACCAGGCCCAACCCTGCTTAGCTTCTGAGATCTGATGGGATCGTGTGCCACAGGGCTACAGCTGCAGGCTGGGTAGCAGATGAGCTAGGTATTCGTCAGATTCAGGGTCAGACCGAGAAGCTCACTTGGATGAAGGTACGGATAACAATCATCAGCAAGTCCCCTAAATGCACGACTAGAGCCAAGATCTGAGAAGAGGAGTTGCCCAACGCTGTCCCTGCTGTTGACCAGGGCTGGCTTCCCATTTTCAAAGTCCCCTGGGGCCATGAGATGGCATCAGGAGAAACGCGTCGAACCTGTTCCACTGTGTGCTACATGGGTTTGAGCCCCTGCCACCTCCATAGTGCCCCATCTTCATCACCCCGCTCCATCCTCAGGACCTTGTCCCATCTTCATTCAGGTCCCCGCAGACGCTCCTTCCCTTCTCTTAGTGCTCCCCGTGACCGGGTGGGGTTGTGTATTTCCTTGAGAATGTCCTGGGCGTAGGTGATGCAAATGCAGCTGTGGGGTGATGGAGGGGTGGAGGGAGGGCTGGAAGCCCGAGGAGGTGGGGAGTTGGGAGGCGTTTGGAATCTCCGGGCATGTCTCTACCTGAGGTTCCACCAAATCACAACAACCCGTTGCCTCTGCCAGCTCTAGCTCTGCTCAGGGTAGAAGAGCAGCAGATTTTTATGGGCTGGACTTTGGATTCTCTCCCTGGCCCTATGAGAACTCGCATTCCAGGGAGCCAGCGCCAGGCTGCGGGAACCGAGAGGCCCTCTCCAGGTTGGTGATGAGGCATGGGTTTTGCCTGGCGGTCAGCATCTTTAGCTTAAATCACTCTGGTGACTGTCCTGAAATCATTGGCTTAGGGGGAAGAGAGGTGGCCAGGTAGCTCCTCGCTTCATTCTCTCAAGTTTGCAGGGCCTAGGGATTCTAGCACAGTACCATGGCACCTTACTGTGTATTACATAAGCCTTTCCCGCAGGGCCCAGAGCAGCTCTGTAATCAAGCATTTGACTATGGCTGCAGCGAGGCTGATCTAAAGAGTCACACAAGTGGGGCAAACCGAAGCTATAAAGAGTTCCATGCCAGGTCAAGTCACGTTTTGCTGCCAAATAGATTCAAGTCTGGTTGGGTTTTGGTGCCAGGTGAGTAAGGAAAAACTGTTTTCAGGTGCTTGTGGGTTTAGGGATGCTATGAAGGCATCGTGGGCTGGGATTTAGCTCAGTTGGTAGAGCGCTGCTCTGCAGTCTCAGAGGTCCTGAGTTTGATTCCCAGCACCGCAAAAAATGGGAGAAGGACGTGGCAACCCACTCCCAAGGCAATCCCGAAGTAATCAGCCACTGAAAACCCCATGAGAGTCGCTATGAGTTGGACACGACTCGACGGCACCTAACAACAACAATGAAGGCATCGTGGCTCTGCATTGCCTCATCTCGTCTTCTGAGGTCAGAATTAGTCCTTCCATCTTGCAGATGAGGAAGCGAGGGCTCAGAGGATCAGGAGCTGGCCTCGTGCCCCTTGACTGGGAAGTAGCTGAGCTATGATTTCCAGTCCAGGCCTGTCTGCAGAGCCGGGTTTTTTCCTCTGAGATATGGATCCTCACCTTTTTAGAAGTGAGAGGAGAGTCTAGGGAGGTGAGGGTGGAGAGCTCTGACTTTGGCATCGTCCCCATTTGGGGAGGCCCATTGGATGATGTTGTTAGGTACCTTAGAGTCAGGTCCAACTCATAATAACCCTATGTACAATAGAACGAAACACTCCCCAATACTGTGCCATGCCCAGCACTATGTCAGTGCTTCTCTGCTATTCATAGGGTTTTCAATGGCAGATTGTTTCAGGAGTGGATTCCCAGGTCCTTCTTCCTGGCCTGCAGGACCTGGTGTTCCCAGGCAGTCTCCCATCCAAGGACTAACCAGGCTGACCCTGCTTAGCTTCCGATTTGATAGGCACCACTTAGCGGTTTGTTCTTATTTATACATATTCTTATGGGATTGCAGTAGGCTGAAAGCTCAGAAGAGAGGAAGCTAAAGTTCAGTTAACTTTGTGGTTTACAGGAAGAATCCAGCTGGCTTTGAGGGGGCGGTGAGAGCCAAGAACAAATGGGGTCAAGTTGGGTTGAGTGAGAAAGTCTCATCTGCAGCGCAGGCAACCCCGTGCAGAACGAATGCAGCGCACAGCGCTTCCTGCCTCTCCACCCGTGCCCTGGCTGGAGGAGTCGTGCTTGGTGTAGCATCTGCAGAGAAGGACCGTCTGCCAGGATCATGATCCCTGGATAAGCATGAGAGTGGAGAGCAGTGTGAAAAGGGGGAAATTCAATTAGGGGGTCTCACTGGTCTTCATTAGTGATGGGAGAAAAACAGTCAAAGGAAGTGCTAATTCAATATGCCGAAGACACACCATGCCTTCAGCGCTTCATTGGAAAGACGGACATTGGTCTGTTGTCTGGGCACTGGCATAGGTAACCTCCCTCCCCTGCCTTCTCAGTGCTGCCAGATGGCGTCTGCCAGCTCTGGATCATCTCCATGTCAGGCAAGATTTGGACTCAGAGCATGTGGGCGCCTGGGTCCATGGAGTTCCTTTCTGGGGAGGAGCCTGCTGTCAGTGAGCTCTATGCAGTGAAAGGACCAGCTGATGGGAAGGGGGCGTGGCCTGGGCTCTGTCCTTCACTAGGAAGGCACCCATTTGGAAGGGTGGTGGGTTCGTTGCCATAGGAACAAAGAACATCTGCTCTGGCCAATTAGAGAATAGATGGGAAAAAAATCTTAAAGGGACCATTAGCTCACAGAGTTGGTAGCAGGGAAATAGGCCTTCCTAAAGATTGGAGAGGGCCGGGATTTAGCTCAGTTGGTAGAGCGCTGCTCTGCAGTCTCTGAGGTCCCAAGTTTGATTCCCAGCACTGCAAAAATGGGAGAAGGATATGGCAATCCACTTCCAAGGCAATCCCAAAACAATCAGCCATTGAAAACCCTATGAGGGTCACTATGAGTCGGACACGACTTGACGATATCTAACAAAACAACAAAGATTGGAGGGGCAGATTGGACCGGTTGGCCTGAGAGAATTATGAGGCTCTGCATGCTTTGGAAAGTACGGGAGAAAGAATGCAAGACAATTCTCGCCTCAATAATGGCTGTCCTCTTCAGACTGTGTCTCAAAGCTGGGCAGATTGGACCAGTTGGCCTGAGAGAATTATGAGGCCCTGCGTGCTTTGGAAAGTACGGGAGAAAGAATGCAAGACCATTCTGTCCTCAATAATGGTGCCCTCTTTAGGCTGTGTCTCAAGGCTGTGTCTCAAAGCTCTGTCCACTCGCAGTGGTGGCCAGCGGAGCTCCCTGGCTCCTTCTTCGCACAGCAGTACGCACCCCCTCCCTTCCTTAAGAATCTTAGCTCACCTGTGTGGCCACGCCCACTTCCCCCATTGCCAGCTCCTCCTTAAACATCCTGGGAGCTTTTCTGACTGTAGACATAAACTCACTTGCTTTCTCTGACCTAACCTTCGTCCTCGCCCTCTCAGATGGCCTGCACTGGAGGCCTGCGAAGGTCTGCAGGCCAGCTGAGGCCTCTTCCTTCTTCCTCCCGACCAATTGCCTTCCATTGCATCCTCAAACCAACCGTTGTGCACTCGGGGCCCTCCCGAAGTCACCTCGTCCCTCCTTTGGTATTAGTTGGGAGTTCTGGGTGCGAGGTATTGAAACAACTCAAAACAGCTTACGTCCCAAAGAGGATTTCATTCTAAGGGGGCTGGAGCGTTTCTCAGAGCTCAAGGTCGGCGTGATGGCTGGACCCCAGGAACGAACTAGAATCAGGAAGTCAGATGCCACGGGTAGGGGTCTCACTGCTCTTTGTTTGTTGGCTCCGTCCTTTCTCTCGGCCTGATGGGGAGCCCACAGGGTGGAAAAGGTGGAAGAACACCCCCTCTGTGTACACATTGCCAATTGGGTCTCCTGGAGGCCTGGCCTCTCCTCTCTCTCTATCCCAGTTCTCACCTCTGGTGAGGGAGTTGGGCTGTGCTGAGGTCAGGTGGCTGTCCCAGCTGACATGGCCGTTATCATGGTCACTTTGGATGTCAGGGTGGGCGCAGTTTCTAGAGAGGGGATTGACTTGGAGACATTATACCCTCCTGAGCTCTCTTTCCCTGCCTGTGCACAGGCATGGTCTGTAGCACAGCAGCGTGATCGAAGGAGCCCAGTGCATGGGTTCTGTTGCCCTTCCCTGTGGGCGGAAACCTTGAAGGCCCTCCAGTCCCTTACCCCACCCTGCCCCACCCTTCGCACTGGTAAAACTGTATCCTTTTGCTGAAGTCCTTCATAACGGATTGCGTTGTTCCACCAGACACCAGGGAGGGAACATCCAGAAGCCTCGCGGTTGGAAAGCCCGTTGCTGTTTCTAAATTCAGTCTTTCATAGCGCAATTGAATCCGTCCATTGTCCCTCGGTCCATCTTGGGCTCACGAGGAGGACGGAGCCTCCCTCCGTCCTCCCCCGCCCCCAACCCCCACGCCTTGTTTAGGTTAGGATGGAGACAGTGAATATGGAATTATTCCCGCGCAAGAGAAGACAGGGGTTTGGGCCGTGATCTATGGAATTTGGAAACATTTCTGGCTGTCTGCTGCCCTTCATCTGAAGAAACCCAGAGAAGAGCAGAGAAGAGATAAGCATTTGGCTACATGCAAAAATGGCAGAGAACACCGTTCTAGATGTCTCTCTCCCAGCTACAACCACCGTGAAATCAGAGCCAGCTTTGGGCCACGGTAAAGCCATTGACGTCCAGGCAAGTCAAGGTGGGTGGGATTCAAAGAGAAGGAGGAGAGTGAAGGGTCACAGGCGAAGAGGGGTTGTTGTTGTTGTTAGGTGCTGTCGAGTCTGTATCCAACTCATAGCGACCCTCACAGGGTTTTCAATGGCTGACTCTTTCGGGATTGCCTTGGGAGTGGATTGCCAGGTCCTTCTCCCATTTTTGCGGTGCTGGGAATTGAACTCAAGACCTCAGAGACTGCAGCGCAGCGCTCTACCAACTGAGCTAAATCCCAGCCCAGAGAGGTTCTTAGGGGCTGCCTAACCTAATCCTGCAGAGAGTCTCAATACCCATTTTGATATTTGACAAGAAATAACTCATAGCAGTGTGGGGGGGTGGATTTCAGGTCCTGTGTTTTCTGGGGTTTCTGGAAGGCTGGGATGACACTGGCCATTATCTGCATGGCCGGCGTGGTTTAAAGCAGTCTGGGTGTACAGTACTGAGTCATTGAGTCTAATACCGTCATGCTGCAGATGAAGAAGCTGAGGCATAGAGAGATTGATTGACTTGTCCCTGGTCCCACTCCTAGTGAAAGCAGAGCAAGGGGACACAGTCAGGCGATCTGGCTCTCTGGTCATCCCTCCCTCCTCGCCCTGTCTGAGGAGGCACCCAGGCTGTTCTCTCCCAGGTGAGCTGCAAGAAAGCCCCCTCGTCATTTCTTCCAGCATGGGGACCTTGGCCTTTCTAGCTGTGAGCCGAGCTCCCAGCTTAGCCATCCCAGTTCTTGGAAAGAGGGAAACTGAGGAGGGAGGAGGATCAGTCTTTCCAATGCGATTTTCCAGTGACAGAAGATCAGTGCACCCTGAGAGGAGCTGGTTTTTTTCCTACCAGAAGGCGGTGCTAAGGGTTACATGGCATGTCGCAGGCAGGTCGTTAGAGCGAGGAGCCTTTATTTTTAGGAAGGAAGACGTGTTAGTCATTCAGTGACATTTTCCATCTGAGCCTGTCTTTCAGTCCACCCTGACTCTAGATTCTTTGACTTTCCCTTTCAGCGGAGAGGGAGGAGTCTGGAGGTGTCTGTGTGGGTGGTAACGGCCACCCTTCTCCCCTGGGGTCACCTGGAGAAGCTCCCAGGGGGGTGCAGCCTTGGCGAAGGGCCTCTTCGCCGTGTCCTCTCCTCCATGCCTTCCTCCCTGAGCCTCACCTTTCCCCACCATGAGTGCACACTGGGCGGGAAGAGTTGGGCCCACGTGGCCGGGCAGAGCCAGCCCTTCCTCCTGGCTTGCCTGACTGCCCTGGAGCCCGTGAGGTGGGCCGGTCTGAGCAGAACAGCAGGCTGGCTCGGAGGGGCCCAGGAGCTGGACTATTTCTGTAACCCAGAACACATCTGCAGCCAGCCACAGAGAAGGTCAAACTCTGGGCGCAGGGCTGGAATGCGAGGGGCCAGGCGGTGGGGGGAGCTGCGGTTTCACCCTTTCTGGCAGCTTGGAGGGCCCCCTCCATGCCCTTGGGGGAAGGTGGGGCGACTCCTAGCCGAATGTGTGGAGTGGGGAGGGACTCCGCCCACCCCGGTGGCAATGATGATGATGGTACTGGCATTGGAGAGGGGAGGGGAAAAGACGCAAAAGCCAAATCGGAACACCCATCCTGCGGAGGTAGAGAGGAATGTAATCCAAGGTGTGGGGATTCTAATAATTCCTCCTCGCCAAGGGAAAAAAAAAAAAAAAAAATCAGGGCAGGCCAAGCACTCACTATAGAGAGGAGAGAGAAATAACAGAACCGAGGCAGGGATGGGGGCTCGCAGAACCATGTGTGTAAGTGTGTGCCAAAGGGCAGAAAGGCACGCGGAGGGGGGTTGCTATGGCTCAGCGTCCTGAGGTCCCTGGCTTGCCCCGGCTCCTTCCAATGCCCCATTTAATACGTAAATTTGTATGTGTAGTCTTTTTCTTGGCTGGGATTTAGCTCAGTTGGTAGAACGCTGCGCTGCAGTCTCGGAGGTCCTGAGTTCAATTCCCAGCACTCCAAAAATGGGAGAAGGACCTGGCAATCCACTCCCAAGGCAATCCTGAAACAATCAGCCATTGAAAACCCCATGAGGGTCACTATGAGTCGGATACCGACTCGATGGCACCTAACAACAACAACAACAACAGTCTTTTTCTTAGCGGTGGCCCCAAATTGTATTACATGAGCTCAGGCCCCACAGGACCTGGATCTGGCCCTGTGCCTGTGTCTGCCGCCCACCGTCCCCTCCCCACAGCTCTTTCCTCTTCTCACGCCCACTGGGAGCGGCCACGCCTCACCAGCACGCTCCCACGTGCGTGCCTGTGGTTTGGGCTCCTTGAGTGGCTGTTTGTGGTTAGAAAATTGCTTGTACCGGCTCTGCCTCTGTCACAGGAGGACCATCTTGGCTAAATCTGACTGCTGGTGACCTTTGGCCGGGGCCTGCCCTCTATCTAGATGCACAATGCTTGGAGTCGCTTTCCCTCTGCTGTGGGTCCTCCCCCGCTGACTCTGCGCCTCTGATGGGGAGAGCGTTTCAAAGGGGACATCAGACTTCGGAGAGAGAATTTCCCTGGAGAACCCAAAGTGCTCAGGACTCAGGGGATTCTTTTGTCGTCCCATTTACTCCCGGAGCAACGTCATTTGTCAGCTCGTGTCCAGTGGACCAACAGGAACTTGCTGGGGGGGTGCGGCTTAAGCACTAGAACTTGGAACTTCGTTGTTGTTATTATTAGGTGCCGTCGAGTCGGTATCCGACTCATGGTGACGCTCATAGGGTTTTCAATGGCTGACTGTTTTGGGATTTCCTTGGGAGTGGATTGCCACGTCCTTCTCCCATTTTTGCAGTGCTAGGACTCAAACTGGGGACCTCAGGGACTGCAGAGTGCCGCCCTACCCCCTGGGCTATATCCCAGCCCCTGAAACCTCATAGTCAAGTCTTTCCGCCTGGTGATGTCACTCCTAGAATCAACTTGCTTTTCACTTTCCAAATTAGATACGCTGCACCCCAAAAGTCTACCTCCCAGCTTAAAGGGTGCTAGGGTCAGACTTCCTGCCCATTTGAGAGTCTCAGGTATTGATTATTTTGGCGCCTATGCATAGAGGAGAGGGGACTGCCTCAGAGGACCCCATGATCTGAGGTGGTTGTTGCTGTTAGGTGCCGTGGAGTCGTGTCTGACTCATAGAGGACCCTCATAGGGTTTTTAATGGCTGATTGTCTTGGGATTGCCTCGGGAGTGGACTGCCACCTCCTTTTTCCATATGGTCTGAGGTAGGAGGTGGTTTAAAGGCCTTATAAACTGGGTTTAGGAATCTCTGTGTCCTCTCTTTCTCGTCTATTTTTTTATTTTTTATTTTTTCCTTCCCTGTCTTTTCCTTTTCCTTTTCTTTGTGTGTGTTTGGCAGGGGCTGGGTTTTTTTTTTTTTTTTCCAGTACTGAGGGTTGAACCCAGGGCCTCATGCTTGCATGCTCAGCAAGTGTTGGACCACTGAGCTGCACCCTCAGTCCATTTTTTTTTTTTACTTTTTGAGACAGGGTCTCGCTAAATTGTACAGACTGCCTCTGGTTTCGAACTTGCAATCCTCCTGCCTCCGCCTCCCAATCCGCTGGGATTACAGGCATGCGCCACCACGCCTGGCACAGGGGCTATTTTGAGACAAGTTCTCACTATAGCCCAGGCAGGCCTCGTACTTACGATCCTCCTGCCTCTGCCTCCTGAGTACTGGGATTACAGGCATGAACCCCCACAGCCAGCTCTGGGTGCCTCTTTGACAGATGACTTCTTTAGAACCAATTATTAGGCATCTATCTTTATGTGACAAAGAGCTGAAAGGTTTTATAGTCTGAGGGCTTTTATAGTCAAATTTGGCCCGTTGTCTCATAGGGGTCAACAGTTCAAGGCAAATTCAAGGAGATAATAATGATTATTGGCATTTATTAAGTGCTAGCAACTGTCTTGGAGCTGGGGTTTAGCTCAGTTGGTCAAGTGCTGCTCTGTGCGCTCTGAGATCCTGAGTTTGATCCCCAGCACCACAAAAATGGGAGGACATGGCAATACACTCCTGAAGCAATCCTGAAACAATCAGCCATTGAAAACCCTATGAATAGCAGAGAAGCACGGACATAGTGCCAGGCATGGCACAGTGTCCGGGAGTGTTTCGTTCTGTTGTATATTGGGTCACTATGAATTTGACCCGACTCAACAGCACCTAACAACAACCAGCAACTCTCTTAAATTCTCCAGTGGTATAATCTCATTTAATCTTTTGACAAACCCATGAGGTGGGTCCTTATATTCTCCCTTTTTATAGCTGGGAATGAATGCAGGGGGAGGTTAAGCCGCTCACTCAGGGTCCCCTAGGTAGTGACGGGTGGAGCTGGGTCTGGACTGGGGCAGCCCGAATCTAGAGCCAAAAATCTCAAGGCTGATACAGATTCAACTCAGTGAAAATAAACGGAAGGATTAGCTGGGAGGATGATGCACGAGAAGGGAATTTCACGTTGCACAACTGGCTGAAGTGGGAAGAGAGCCGGCTCTGGCTGTGTCCTGGGCTCTTGGCCCAGGCCTCTCACTTCCTGACTGTAGCCCAGGGCACGTTACCTGACCTCGCTTCCTCCTCTGCACAGCTACAGCGGTGGCCGCAGCTGTACCTGGCTCTGGGGGTAGCATCATGGCTAGCATCATGGCTTGGGGGGTGGGGCTTCTAATTTCCTTTATGGTCCACTTGTCAGCTTTGCCTGGGGAGGATGAGGAGTGGCTTGGGAATTAAGGGTTAATTCTTATTTCAGGAGGAAAATGTCCATCCGGGCCTCCCTTTCCCTGTCCTTGGATAGGACTCCTGCCATTGCCATTTCCTACTTTCCCTCCCTGGTATCATAGTTCATGGGTCTGGGGTTTAGCTCAGTTGAGAGAGTGCTGCTCTGCATGCTCTGAGGCCCGGGGGTTTGATCCCGAGCACCGCAAATATGGCAGCCCACTCCCAAAGCAATCAGCCATGGAAAACCCTATGAATAGCAGAAAAGCACTGGCTTGGGCGTGCCGTGGCACAGTGTTGGGTAGTGTTGTTTCGTTCTGTTGTACTTTGGGTCGCTATGAGTTGGACCCCACTTGATGGCACCTAACAACAACAATCTTGTGGTGTAGAAGGCTGGAGAAGGAAGGATGTTTGGTTAATGCAGCTGCCAGGCAGCTGTCAGCCTCTGGCCACTCTTTCTTTTCCCCTATTAAAAACAAGGACATTCTCTTGCATAATCACAGGACAATTAGCAAATTCTGGAAACTTAACCTTGATCGAATCCTGTTATCTGATATACAATCCATATTTAAATTTCGCCCACTGTCCTAATAATGTCTAAATTAGAGGCTAAGCCAGGATTGTGTCTCTTGGCTTCCTAACCTGGAAGGGCTTAAGTTTTTCTTTGTGGTTATCGCATTGACTTTTTCTTTTTCTTTTTCTTTTTTTTTTTCTTTTTTGGAAGAATGCAGGATGCTCTCTGATCCTGTCCAGTCTTTCTGTTTCCCTCCTCTGCCACAGTCTCATCCCTTTGAAAAGGAATCCAGGCACCCTCCTTAGGGATACCATTTAAGGGAAGGGTGCCTAAACCCCTCCATAATTGAGATAAATAATATTCTAATGCAGCACTGAAATCAACGTGATGCAAACATTCGATGAAGAACAACATTCCGGCGTTTTAAATAAAGACAGGATCCCAGCCATACTGGGGCCTGAGGCAAAAGGGAAATTTGCCACTACTGATCCTTTATTTAAAATGTCAGTGCCTCATTCTTCATGTTTTGGTTTGGCTTCTTGCATTATTAATTTTTATGTCAAAAAATACTGCATTAAGGCTGTGGGTGTGGCTTTCTGAAGACCACTTGCCCAGCGTGCGCGAGGCTCCGTGTTCCAGCCCCACCGCTGCAAAAAAAAAAAACAAAAAAAACCCAGCAGCCACCCACCTCCACAGAAGTGCATTGTAACTATTGGTGGCTGAGGTTTGGGACGCCTCTTTATGGCCCCGGTATCCTGCGGGGTGGGTTTCCCCTTCTCCCCACCATCCCACCCTCAGGATAAGGGGGTGCTCTGAGCCACTGGCTGGCTGTTCTCCTGTCTGGGAGGGAGGGTGGGGATCGAAAGAAGAGGAGGGAGAGGAAGGGGACAGAGGCCTCCGGCTTTGAGCCCTTTAACAGCTTCCAGCTGCCTCCACACCCACCAGCCTTCCGCCTGGGAGTGGCGTTTGGCTGGCCTTTTCCCTTCTTCACATCTCGTGAGCTAATTCGATCCTTGGGTCCCCTCATCTGTCAGTCTTCCCTGTCTTGACACTGCCGTGCTCCCCTTCATTGATCCTGTTTGGACCCCGAGTCTGCCGTTCGCATCCACCTCTGAAGCCCCTGGGGTCCTGTCCCTGGCTGCCCGCTGTGCACCCGCCCAGGGCTAGGCGAGCACGCGATGTGCGTTTGCTTCTCCGTGGCTCCAGGAACCAAGCCAGGGCCGAGGAACACAGCCGATCTGTCGGCCCTTCTGGGGACAGGTTCTGTGTCAAGCTGTGTCAAGCAGGAAAGAGGTCCAGGCTACACTTGAAAGACCCCAAGCTCTGGGGTCTTTCTCTTAGCCAGGACTCTTAACTTCTTTGAGCTTCAGAAGTTTTCTTTTCTTTTCTTTTTTAATTTTTGTTCAGATGTCAGTGGTAATACTTTTCCTCTAGCTTGAAGCTCAGTGTTCACTTGCTGAGTTTTGCGATGCCTCCTACAGTTTATTCCCGCATCCTGCAGAGCAAAGGTCTAGACCTGTTTGGAGGGAAAATGATAGAACCGCTATGTGTCCTAAGCTTCCTAAGTCCATAAAAGAATCAAATGAGCTAATGATGCGTGTTGGTAACCCGTAAAGGTTTCATTTGACATCTCTCTTCTGTCATAAATAATCCTTTATTTATTTTTTTTATGAAGGTCATATTGAGGTCTGCCACAGGATTTGATACAAAGCCAAGAGAGGTGCCCAGGCTGACCAGGACCCCTGCTCATCTCTGCTGGTAGGCAGTGTTTCTGCAGAGGGAAGCAGGTCATTAGGTCCCTGCCTGTCTCCTCCCACCCCTGTGTTCTGTTAGTTGTTGTTAGGTGCCATCGAGTCGTGTCTGACTCATAGCGACCCTTATAGGGTTTTCAATGGCTGATTGTTTCGGGATTGCCTTGGGAGTGGGTTGCCATGTCCTTCTATTACCACCTAAAACATGCCAGGAGTAGGGTTTTTTTAAATGTCTCAACTGAAGGCTTTCCTTTTTCATACCTTTTATTGAGGAATAATTAATTCAAATGGCATGTATTTGAAGGGCTGGGGTTTAGCTGAGTAAGTAGAGTGCTGCTCCACATTCTCTGAAGACCCAGGTTCAATCCCCAGCACCACAAAAATGGGAGAAGGGTGTGGCAATCCACTCCTGAAGCAATCCTGAAACAATCAGCCATTGAAACCCTGCCCACCCTGTGAGGGTCGCTATGAGTCGCACCTGACTTGATGTCACCTAACAACAACAATGTGCAGCTGTAACACTGTGGCATCCCACCCCATCAGATCTCAGAAGCTAAGCAGGGTAGGGCCTGGTTAGTACTTGGATGGGAGACCGCCTGGGAACACCAGGTGCTGTAGGCTTGGGAGATGGACCCGGCAACCCACTCCCAAAAAACAATCAGTCGTTGAAAACCCTATGAATAGCAGAGAAGTACTAACAATACTGTTTTGCCTGTTGTACATAGGGTCCCTATGAGTCTGCTACTGACTCCACGGTACCTAACAAGAACAATAACAACAATATAACCACAATTAAGACAATGACTATATCTCTGTGACTCCCCAAAGTTTCTTCCTGCCTCTTTGTGATCTCTCTTTCCACCCTGCCCGTAGGCAACCACAGATCTCCTTTCTGTCACCATAGATTAGTTTGTATTTTTTAGAGCATTATATAATAGGATCCTACAGAATGTACTTTTTGCGCGTGGGTCTGGCTTCTTTCACTCAACGTAATTATTCTGAGATTCATCTAAGATATCCAAGATGCATGACTTATTTCTTTTGCCGTCTGAGTAGCGATCTGTCATTGGATGTATCACACACATTGTATTTGTGGGTTCCTGGGCATTTGAGTTGTTTGCAGTTTGGGCCTATTATAAATAAAGCTCTTGTAAGACTGGTATACAAGTCTTGGGCAGACATTTCTTTGGGATAACTACCTAGGATTGGGGCTGGGATTTAGCTCAGTTGGTAGAGCGTTGCTCTGCAGTCTCTGAGGTCTCTGGTTCGATTCCCAGCACCACAAAAATGGGAGAAGGGTGTGGCAATCCACTCCCAAGGCAATCCCGGAACAATCAGCCATTAAAAACCCTATGAGGGTCCCTATGAGTTGGACATGACTCCACAGCACCTAACAACAACATCCTAGGATTGTTCTTGTTGTTGTTGTTAGGTGCCGTCGAGTCGGTATCCGACTCATGGTGACCCTCTGTACAACAGGGGAAACACTATTGTCAGTGCTTCCCTGCTGTGCTTAGGGGTTTCAATGGCAGATTGATTTTTGGGAGGGGGTTGCCAGGTCCTTCTCCCAAGCCTACAGCCTCTGGTGTTCCCAGGCGGTCTCCCATCCAGGTACTAACCAGGCCTGACCCTGCTTAGCTTCCGAGATCTGATGGGATTGGATGCCACAGGGCTATGGCTGCAGGATCCTATAACCTAGGATTAGAATCAGTAAATTAGTCTATAATCATACCACCCTGAATGTGCCCTCTCTTTTCTGATCTTGGAAACTAAGCAGGGTTGGGCCTGGTTAGTACTTGAATGGGAAAATCAGTGAATTGTCTGGTGGATGTATATTTACCATTGTGGTAACTGCCTACTGTTTCCCAAAGTGGTGGTGGTGGTTGTTAGATGCTGTTGAGTTGTGTCTGACTCATAGTGATCCTTATAGGGTTTTCAATGGCTGACCATTTGAGGATTGCCTTGGGAGTGGATTGCCATGTCCTCCCATTTTTGTGGTGCTAGGAATCGAACTTAGGACGTCAGAGACTGCAGAGCAGCACTCTACCAACTGAGCTAAATTCCAGACCTCCCAACGTGGATGCACCATTTATATGCTCACCAGTGGTTGAGAATATGAGCGTTTCAGGTTCCCCACATGTTTGACGATACATGGATGCTCTGTCTTTGAGTTTCAGCTACTCTACTGGTTATGAGTAGCGGTATCTCATTTCCCTAAGGACTAATGCTCTCAAACATCTTTTTGTGTGCTTTATTTGATATTTGTACGTTTTCTTTGGTGTGGTTTGCTGTCTTAATATTAACTCATGAGAGTTCTTTATATGTGCCAGATAAAAATCCTATGTTGGTTCTATATTTTGGTAACTTTTTATGGCTTTTCATTTTTGTAACGATGTCTTTTTAAAACAATTTCTTTAGTGTGCAAAATACCAGATTTCATTATGACATGACGTTGTCTTTTGAAGACCATTGTTCATGTTTTGATGGTGCTCATTTTGTTGAGTTTTCTGTACTGTCAGTGTGTTTTATATCGTCTGTGCCAAGCCCAGAGTTCTTACATTTAGGTCTGTGGTCCATTCTGAGTTACTTTCTTAACAGTACAGTCAAAGTTCTTTCTGTGGATTTTGTTGGGTGGTTTTTTGGGGGATATGGTTCTCTCGTTCTTCTAGCACTATGGACTGAAATTGCTGTCATTCTTTCTAATGTTGCCTTTTTATCTTCGTTGAAAACCAGTTGACCATATATGGGTGGCTTTATTACCGGACACTATTCTTACCCATTTATCTATGTATGTACTGTATAGTCTCAAGTCTAATCCACACCCTTTCAACACATTTAGAGGGCTTAAAAGTCAGGTGTGGATTAGAATCCTGTGCAGATGAGATTAGCAGTCCAGACCAGGTTTTGGGGAAAATTGTAGAAGCGCCATACATGTCATACAAACAATACAATGCAGTTATTCACTGTTTTATTTATTATTATTATTATTATTTACCTATTACTCATCAGGGGCTGGGATTCAGCTCAGTTGGTAGAGCACCACTCTGCAGTCTCTGAGGTCCTGAGTTCGATTCCCAGCACTGCAAAAATGGGAGAAGGACGTGGCAATCCACTCCCAAGGCATTCCCTGAATAGTCAGTCATTGAAAACCCTATGAGGGTCGCTATGAGTCGGACACGACTTGACAGCACCTAACAACAACAACAAATTACTCATCACACTCATTGGCATTGCTTGTGACTGAAGTGTTGCAGGTGCTGTCTGTCACTTCACTATATTCAGTTGCCCTATGGACAAGAGCGATGAAGGAAAGGAGCCGATTAGAATTGAGAACTCTTTTCTGGTTAAGCCTGCAGCTGTAGCCCTGTGGCATCCGATCCCGTCAGATCTCGGAAGCTAAGCAGGGTCAGGCCTGGTTAGTACCTGGATGGGAGACCGCCTGGGAACACCAGGTGCTGTAGGCTTGGGAGAAGGACCTGGCAACCCCCTCCCAAACATCAATCTACCATTGGAAACCCTATGAACAGCAGAGAAGCACTGACAATAGTGTTTCCCCTGTTGTACACAGGGTCGCTATGAGTCAGATACCGACTCGACGGCACCTAACAACAACAACAATTTCTGGTTAAGGAATCGCCAAAACCCGAATGTGGATTAAATTTGAGAGCATGTGGTGTCTTTATGCCGGTGCTGTTGTCTTGATTGCTGAGATTTCATCATAAGTCTTGAAGGCAGGTGGTCTAGTCTTCAACTTTAT
Source organism: Pedetes capensis (assembly GCA_007922755.1). Lineage (NCBI taxonomy): Eukaryota > Metazoa > Chordata > Mammalia > Rodentia > Pedetidae > Pedetes > Pedetes capensis. Next base: position 27,211 of record VMDO01013636.1, on the reverse strand, counting down.
TATTATTTTCTTCTTGCCCCCCTCTTTGCCAAACCCAAAGTCAGAGGGCCTCTTTCCCAGTGTCTCTCTCTCTCTCTCTCTCTCTCTGAATGGAATCCATGGCCTTGTGCATGCTAGGTTGGTGCTCTAGCCTTTGTGTGTGTGTGTGTGTGTGTGTGTGTGTGTGTGTGTGGTACTAGGGGTTGAACCCAGGGCCTCACGCCTGCATGCTTTGCAAGTGCTGGACCACTGAGCTGTGCCTCCAGCCCATTTTTTTTTTTACTTTTTGAGATAGGGTCTCAATAAGTTACACAGACTGCCTCTGGTCTCGAACTTGTGATCCTCCTGCCCCTGCCTCCTGAGCTGCTGGGATTACAGGCGTGTGCCACTGCACCCAGCTTACCCTATTCTTTTTTTTAAAAGTTTTTCATTAGAGAGTTCTAGGTACTTTGACTCTCCATGTGACTTTTAGAATCAGCTTCTTTCTTTTTCTTTCTCTCTTTTTATCTTTCTTTTTAGAGAAGCTGCTGGGTTTTTGATTGGCATTGTGCTGAATCTATAGAAAAATATGGGGAGAACAGTCACCTTAATAATACAGAGTCTTCTGATCCATGAATATAGTACCTCTCTTTTTATTTAGATTTTTATTTCATTTCTCTCATCAATATTTTATAGAGTTCCTTGTAAAGATCTCACATATCTTTTATCAAATTATCCCTAATCATTTAATATTTTTTACCCTATTATAAGTGATATTTAATTTTTTTTTTTCTTTCTGAGACAGGGTCTCGCTAAGTTATGCAGACTGCCTCTGGTCTTGAACTTGCGATCCTCCTGCCTCCACCTCCCAAGCCGCTGGGATTACAGGTGCCCGGCATATTTAAAATATTTTCATTTTCATTGTTGCTAGCATATAGACATACAACTGATTTTTCTATGTGGTCTTGGAATCCTGAGCCTCTCCCTCCTCAACTTCAAAACTCAGTTGACAGCGAGGAGCTGGAAGTACTGAGGGGTAGGGTGTTTGCATGGTGTGATGGGCATGTACAATGGCACGTGAAAACGTGAACGTCTTCCCCTGTTTTAGGTCAGTGGGTCATGTCCTCAGCAGCCCCGCTGCAGTCCTGGCACGGAGGGTGGAGAGGAGGGGCAGCCTGCACGGTAGCCGCCCCCCCCCCTTCCAAGATCTCTGGTGGATTCTTAAAGGGCAAATGGAGCAGGTGGGGAGTACAGTGCAGCTCCTTTAAGAAAACAGGGCCAGCCAGCCACCAGGCCACCGGGAAGGCAGCCCAGGAGATAAGATAAGGCCCCCTGGCTGGTTGGAACTGGGGTCCTGAGCCACAGTGGCTGGCCTACTGATAGGCAAACAGGAACTGGGGTGATAAGGAAAGGTGCCAGCTCCTAAAGCCAGGCTAGCACGAGGCAAAGCAGCCAAATCATGCAGCTGGAGCCTGTAAGGAGAAGCGGTATTAGGGGTGAGTGTGGGCATTCTTTACAGCCTATTAAGTATGTGGTCATGGTTTAAAAAAAAACCTGACCACACTCTGTTAAAAGGCCCTCAGCTTTGTATGCAGTAAACATTCAACAAAAACTCGCTTAGTGCGTTCTTTATGTTCTATGGAGATGTTCACATACAGGTTTGGAGACTGATGTTTTTTCTAAAAAACTAGGAAAATCCTGGCAGGGACTCACTGTGACAAGCTCGGAGCTGCTCATTTGCACATATCTGCATAGATTTGCATGCGTCCACCATGCAGCTACTTTTAAGCTGGATTTAGAGTTCCCTAAATCAGTTTCCTATTTTTAAAGAGAAAAAGAAGGGATGTGTCTCCACTCCTCCCCGCCTGCCTTTCATTTGCAACCTCCAAAGATGCAAAAATGATTTCCACAACTTGAACACGTAAAAAATACCTGGGATGGCGCAGGTCCTGCAGATGCAAGCAATTTTTTTTTTTTTGGCTTGTTGATGTATTTCTCCTCTTAGCTTTCTGTTCCGTTTCCCAGTTCTCTTCTCCAAAGTCCTGAGGGGAGCAGGGAGTTATTAAGGCAAAGAAATCCTCTAGGAAAGCAGCCAGGGGCTCCAAGTGCTTAGAAACCACCCAGGATTCTGTGCCCAGGACAGCGAAGTTGGAGTCAGTTCCGGGCATCTGAAGATGGCCTTCCCACTGCTTCCTATTCCCAGAACTACGGATGCTCAGGCTACCTTTGTCTGCTCTCCCTCCCCCAGGAATAAATAAAAATAACCCTCCCTCCCCCGGATCCCGGCTTCTCTATTGGCGCGCCTGGCAAATATTTCATAATGTGGGCTCATCCAGTTGGGCATCGTGCCAGAGCCAAGCGCTTCAGGTTGCGAGTCTTCTCCAATCAAGGCAGACCGCCTGGGTGGGACTTCAGGGTTCTCCCCTCTCCACATGGGAGGCAGCGGCATTACTCAGGTGGATGGTATCAGGGTAGGAGGTGCCAGTTTCCCAGAGCCAGGCGCAGGGCACAGGGTGATCGGGGAGCCAGCCAGCGTGAGGCCACCTAGCGAGGAAGGGGTTAAGGCGGCCAGCGGTCAGCGCGTGTGGCTGTTAATGATTGCTCCCACCAGGGACCGGAGAGTGTTCAAGGCAAACCTTTCTGTAGTCCTGAGTGTGGCAGGAGGCAGAGCGAGAGGCAGAGAGGCAGCAGAGGGGTGCTGAGAATAGCTGGTAAGTGGTTATCTGTCTAATGTGTGTTTGTCCATGTGGCCCTGGGGCAGGTGAGGCGTCACTAGATACACGCATTCCGTCAGCAAGAGGGGGCTTTTGTCACAGCTAGAGACAAGTCTTAGCTAGGGCCAGGTTTCAGGACCACTCCATTGATTAGAAGGAAATCTTCAGAATTGTTTTAGTCCAAAGCGAGGTGAACTCCTTAGCTCTGAAGCCAGAGGTACAAACCAGCACTGTTAAGTCCCGTGGCGGAGACAATGGTTTCCGGTGGCCACTACACACGCAAGGCTGGAGCCCGGCTCGCCCCTCTCCCTGAGCCATTGTCTCCAGAGAGGGGCTGGGAGCGCTGGGCAGAGCAGCATAGGCTGATTTCCTGGGACACAGCCTCGGCAGATGGGGACAAGCGTAGAGGCCACAGTCCGCTGTGGAGGGCGGCAAGGTGGGACGGACCCCGGTGGGTGGAGAGAGTAGGGGGTGAACTCTTCGTTGAAAAAGCAAAGTTGTAACTTGGGGGCAAAACTGACATCCGAGAAGAAAAAGAAGTGATCTTTTGCATTTCGCTTTCTGCTGTCACCATCCTTGATTTCCTGCTGGGTCCACTGTCCCCCCGCATTCGACATGGCGTTTGCGCTCTTTGACCCAGGCACCTTCTCTTGACGCGTCAGGCTTGTGCAGGGGTCTAGACAAGAGTTCCTGGGCTCTGTGGGAGGAGGTGGGGGTGCTGACTTCTCAACCGATCGGATCTGTGTGTGCGTGTGTATATGTGGGCATGTGTGCGTGCACCTGTCCGGGCACTTATGATGCTCATGTGGTTTTAAAAACGATAGGTTGTTTATACCAAGGGAGAAACGTTGGCTTTACCTCCCCTAGGAGCCCTTGTGCTCCCCTGCCTCTTTCTTGCGAGCAAGAAGATCGGATGACACAGTGGCGATGTTCAGCTGGCCCCAGGCAGGGTCTCTGGCCCTGGAGCGTACGGACAGGGTGCCCTGTTGCCAGCCTCGAAGGCAGATTTGCGGGCCAGGGTCAACCCACCCCCTGGTGCTTTCACTGTGGTGTCGCTGGCACCCTGGTGGGGCTGGCAGTAGGCAAACAGAAACCAGGCGCAATGAAGGGGTCGTGCCAGCCACCAGACCTAGCCGGGAAGGAGCAGAAGGGGCCAAGTTTCTGGGCATTCGCGGCCAAAACAGAGGGAAGTAGAGTCTGGGAGAGGAGCTGGTGCATTTGTCCTGTGTGCTTCGTGTTAAGAACGTCAGCTGCAAGTGTGGTTCGCCAGCCTCCATCCTACGCTCCGGGAGGAGAAGTGTAGAGGGGCTGCCACCCCTGGGCAGCATGAGCTTCGGGGGGTATCACTGGGGCAGTTGCCCCACACGCTCAGAGGGCCTCTTGCTTGGTTTAGTGTTCTGCTGTTGTTGACTTGAGGTTCTTTTTGTTTATTATTATTATTATTATTATTATTATTATTATTATTATTATTATTATTTTGCGGTACTGGGGGTTGGACCCAGGGCCTCATGCTTGCATGCTTTGCAAGTGCTGGACCACTGAGCTGCGCCCCAAGCCCATTTTTTTTTTTTTCCACTTCTTTGAGACAGGGTCTCGCTAAGTTATACAGACTGCCTCTGGTCTCAAACTTGCGATCCTCCTGCCTCCTCCTCCCGAGCCACTGGGATTACAGGTGTGCACCACTGCGCCGGCACTGACTTGAAGTTCTTGAGCTGAGAACAAGGGGCCCTGTGCTTTTCTTCACCCTGGGCCACACGGCCTATGTAGCTCGACCTGTTCCCAAGCCCGGCCAGACAGTGCAGCAGGGTAGTTGCTCTGGCAGGTGTGGGCAGACTCACCTTTACCCACGTGTGACTAACGGAGGCCGCCTTCTGTCCTGCCTGGGACCTGCCCTGCATCCCATTGCTTCCCTTTCTTCTCTCTGCTCCCAGCCTCCCTGCCATCTGCCTTCCAGCCTATTGCTCTGCAGGGGGACAGGGAGGAGGCTGCAGTGCCCGTTGTTCCGCTTCCTCCCTCCCCAGGCCTGTTTCCCTCACCTGGGAGGTGGCCATTGGGTGCTCTGGGCGGGATCTAGGCCTCTGGTGCCTCTTCCCTTTCTCTGAGGTCATCTACCCACCTCTCTGTGGTTGCCCATGGCACCTGCTTCCCAGGCTGTTTGTTTGGAACAGGTTGCTTCCCATTGATCACTGCAGGCTCCAGGTTGTCGTTGTTAGGTGCGGTCAAGTTGGTATCCGACTCATAGCAACCCTACGTACAACAGGAGAAACATGATTGTCAGTACATCTCTGCTGTTCATAGGGTTTTCAATGGCTGATTGGTTTTAGGGAGTGGGTTGCTGGGTCCTTCTCCCAAGCCTACAGCACCTGGTGTTCCCAGGCAGTCTCCCATCCAAGGACTAACCAGGCCCAACCCTGCTTAGCTTCCGAGATCTGACAGGATCGGACGCCACAGGTCAGGCTTGGGTGGGGAGGGGAAAATGCAGGGAAAGGAGAATCCTAAGCCTGCCGACCTTGGTGGCAGCTCCTCTGTGTGACGCCTCCAGACCTTGGCTCTTCTTCTGGACCAAAGGCCCTGCCAGAGGTCCTCCCTTTCTCCTTCCTCTCTCCAGCATCCGCCAGAGATTGGCCAGTCCCAGCAAGAAAAGGGAGGCTGGGGAGAGGAACGGGTCCTTACATCTCTAGACCTGCCCCCTCCTCGCTCTTTTTTTTTTTTTTTGCGGTACTGGGGGTTGAACCCAGGGCCTCGAGCTTGCATGCTCTGCAAGTGCTGGACCACTGAGTGGCACCCCCAGCCCATTTTTTACTTTTTGAGACAGGATCTCACTAAGTTATGCAGACTGCCTCTGGTCTCGAACTTGGGATACTCCTGCCTCCGCCTCCCGAGCTGCTGGGATTCCAGGCGTGCGCCACCATGCCCAGCCTCGCTCTTCTTTTTCTTCTTCTTCTTCTTTGTCATTTTTTCCCCCAGTACTAGGGGCTGGAACCCAGGGTCTCACCAATGTTAGGAAAGGGTTCCTCTACCACTGAGCTGCACCCTCAGCCCCTTTTTTGACACAGGGTCCTGCTAAGCTGTGCAGGCTACCTCTGGCCTCCAATTTGCAACCCTCCTGCCTCTACCTCCCCTGTTGCTGGGATTACTGGCCCTCACCAGGGCATCCCCTACCCTCCAACCCTTTTTCCCTGTTCCAGCTCTCTTCTCCCCATTTCCTTGAGCTGTTATAACCTTTTTCCAAGTGTCTCCCCCCAAGGCCTGTGCCCAATGGGACTTTTGTCGAAATAATTTTAAACTATGGAGAGAAGTCTTAATACATAGGGTTTAAAAACCAATGGATGATCCAACTTCGTTTTGATTGGACTTTGGAATATATCATTTGATTTTTCATTTTTAACTATTGTTGGCAGCAAATTTTCCATCCTTGTTGGCGTAGTTTAGGATTATAACGGACTTTGCAGTACTTGGGGGCTGAACTCAGGGTCTTGGGTATACTTTGCAAGCTCTCTGCCACTGAGCTGCACCCTAGTCCCTTTAAAATTAAAAAAAAAAAAAATTGAGACAGTCTTGCTAAGTTATGCAAGCTGACTCTGGCCTTGAATTTGAGATCCTCCTACCTCTGCCTCCTGAGTTGCTGGGATTACAGGCATGCGCCACCGCATCCAGCTTTATAATGGACCTTGTATTTCCTAAGGACACTGAGCACATATCAGCTGCTGGAAAGATAAACTGGTTTGAAATTTAAGCGTCTCACAGAATCCAAAAATATTATAATGAGAAAGTTTAGAGTCTGGTTTAGAGAACATCTAGCTCAGTGCTGCTTAAAGAATGTTCTACAATGATGGAATGTTCTATACCATTCTGTCCAGGTGGCCATTAGCCACCATGGTTATAGAGCTTTCATGAAATGTGGGTAGTATGACTGAGGGATTGAAATTTTAATTTTATTTAATTTTAATTAAAATTTAAATAGCCACGTATGAGTAATTGGATGGTACAGAATTGAAGCAGTGCTACTTAATTTATTCGTGATTATAATATCAGCTGCGTCCTTTCTTGCAGTGGTAGGCTTGGAACCCAGGGCCTTGCAAGCGCTCCACCACTGAGCAATGTCTCAGCCACTTACTGAGCAAGTGCTATGTGCCAAACATTCTTCCCGATGCTTTAAAGATGTGATCTTGTTTAATCCTCCCAGCAGCCCCAGTCTTTCTCAGTGCTATGGAAGAGAGGCGAAGCGACTCAGCACTGATCACTGACGCTCCTGACTGACACCTTGTTCCTCCAGGAAAATCCACCTACTGCCCATTCTTTGCCGTATGGGACAGCATTGTTCACACAACCTTCCTAGTCCCTTCTAGATCTCGCTCTTCCTCTCTGGGGTGCCGGGGGAGCTCATGAAAGATTGTCCAGAGATGGGGAAGACAGCAGCAGCTGTCCTGGACACAGGCGTTTTCAGGCCGGTTCCACGCATGGCCTTTGCTCCCTGTCTGTCTATGGCAGACAGCAAGCCAGGCAGAGGCCTCTGCCCTCCGCGCCCTTGGCAGGCTCCCCGCACGCATGGGCGGTTCCAGAGCTCTTACTCCTGGCAGGCAGAGGTGTTGAGAATTTCCCACCATCTGTGTCCCAGGTTACCTGTCTCTCCCTGTGTCAGACAGAAGGCCAGCCAAGCCTTGGGGGGGGGCCTCCAATGGGGCAGGTGCGGAGCGCGCTGAACCACAGCTCTGCCGTCACCCTACTCCCTCCCAGCGCAGCCCCCAGACGGAGCTGTCCAGGCTCCTGCTCTCTTACCTGGGGGACTGTGCTGCTGTTCTCTTCCCAGACAAAGCCGGGCTTTGCAGACTCTTACTAGAGTCTGGCTGGCTGGTGCAATGGGCACGAAGCAGCTGGAACCTACCGCCTGATCCCGAGCCCAACAGGAAGGGTTTGAGCTGCGCTCTTCACGCTATCGGGACCCCAAGCAGCACAGCAGGTACCCCTGCGCCCATGGCACTGCGTCAGACAGCTCTTCCATCCTGTGCGGCTGGCCAGCAGGAAGGCCCTGACTGGGGGTGCTTTGGAGGCGATCGTCCTCACCTATGTCTGCACCCAGGCACCTATGGCTGGACTGCATTTGTGGGAACCACCACTCCTCATTGAACACCATCCCCAGCCCTGGGGCCCGCCACCGTTACCAACAAAAGGATTCTGCTTTCCCTGCTGTGTTCCTGGAGTGGGCTTCTGGATGCCAGAGTCTCCCTCGGAAGCAGGAAACTCCCTTTCCTGGCTTTGAGGAATTCAGAGTGGTAAACAGCAGAGCCTGGGGAAACCCAGGGAGATGGGCACTTTGCCATCTTTCTCCTGTCACTGTGACCAGGGCAACAAACCTCAGCCTCCCTAACTCTGCCATGGGCCCTCCCTCCTGCCTCCCAGTGTAAGACCAGAGACCGCATGCGTTTTACGTCCCTTTGTTCCACACTCCTTCGGAGCAGCGCTACTTTTCTCCTGTCTGGCTGGGTGAGAAGCCTGTGTTGTCTACTGAACAAGACATGGCTTAGTACCACTGTTTTATTGTTAAAAAGAGGAAATGCAGGCATGGAGCAGCTTGGCTGTCTCATATGGCCCATGGGAAGCAAGAAGGCTTGGGTAGCTTGGAGGAAGTGGCAGGAGAGAGATCAGCCTGGCTTACTACTCTGCAAACACTCACTCTGTAAAAATCCCTTCCCGTGGGGTGCGGTAGGGGGTGGCTGTTCTCTGCGGGACGCCAGAGCCAGATGGGCTGAGTTAGGAATGGAGAGGTGGCTTGGATGACCCTCTGTGGACCCGGAAGTGGAAGCGGACTTGCGGGGCGCCTCCTTGTCTGAAAGGGGAGGGGTTCAGGATTCAACCTAGAGCTGGGGGAGGAGGTGTAATTAATTATTGCCCTGGCCTATTGCCCTTAGCAGGCTGGGATTTAGCTCAGTTGGTAGAGTGCTGCGCTGCAGTCTCTGAGGTCCTGAGTTCAATTCCCAGCACCGCAAAAATGGGAGAAGGGCCTGGCAATTCACTCCCAAGGCAATCCTGAAACAGTCAGCCATTGAAAACCCTATGAGGGTCGCTATGAGTCGGATACCGAGTCTACAGCACCTAATAACAACAGCAATTGCCCTTGGGGATCTTTCCTATGCTGCTGACTGTCAGAAGGCACCTTGGAGGCAGGGAGGCCAGGGGAGGAGGCTCAAGGGGAAGGAAAGTGTGGAGCTGGGGCTATCTGTGGGCGATTCCTCTTAGTGGGTACAAACCACAAGAACACAGCCCAGGCAGTAGGGGGCTCTGGGTACACAATGGCTCACCCCAGTTCTCCAGGCTGCGCCGGGAGAGGGATACGCCCCATTCTGTTTGCCATGGCTTCTGGGTCCTAGGGCTACAGTTTGTACCAAGTGACCAGGACAGTAGTGTCCAGGCAGTTCCGGTCAGGCTACCCTAGGAGTTGTTGTTGTTGTTGTTGTTGTTAGGTACCGTCGAGTCGATAACCAACTTATAGCTACCCTCATAGGGTTTTCAATGGCTAACTCTTTCGGGATTGCCTTGGGAGTGGATTGCCAGGCCCTTCTCCCATTTTTGCGGTGCTGGGAATTGAACTCGGGACCTCAGAGACTGCAGCGCAGCGCTCTACCAACTGAGCTAAATCCCAGCCCACCCTGGGAGTGGTGCTCCATCATTTATCAGCCAGAAAGGACACTGGCCTGGAGTTCTGGCAGGCCCAGTGGCCCAGGCTTAACTCCTTAGTCCCTGGGTCACAGAGAGGCGGTGAGGTCCCAGGTACTGGAGAGGCGCAGCCAGGCAGATCTTTATCAGCCATCAGGGAGGAGGTTCAGGGTTTGAATAATTGGCGTGGTTGTGATGCCTGTCTGTCCTGGCTGTTGTCATTTTTCAAAAGACAAGTGGAATTCCATGAAGGGAAATAATCAGTTTAAAGATAAGATAATTCAAAGTAGGGTAGAAGATCAACAGGAAGTTCTCCTGCGTGCTTCTGGGAGACCCACCCGCCCAGGGAGGCTCAGGGCAGGGGCTGGAGAGTAGGTGGCATGGGGGAGGGCAGCTGCATGGACTGGACAGGAGGAAACTTGGATCCCTGGATCTGGCCCCTGCCTTGTCATGCCCCACTTCCCATCGCTGAGCCAGCTCTCCTCTCCAACTGGGATGGGGGCCGAGGTCAGGTGGAATTCTGGCATTCCCTAACTGGCCATAGCAGGAGAGGGACGTATATGTGAGCCTTCAGGATGGGGTGACCCAGTAAGGGTGGACAGAGCTAAGCAGGAGGAGGAGCACCCCAAGTTGTTTCCTGGACACTTGGCCCAGGGGCCAAGCACTTTAGGGTGCTGCAAACTTGCTTGGGGGAGCACCCCATTTTTGCCATTTCAGAAATAACTGTAGCATCAAAGGCAGGGAGTGAGGGCGAGAGCAGAAAAGAAGAGAGAGAGCAAGTACTGGGCCAGTGACAGCCTCTGGCAGCCTGTCCCAGCACTGCAGAATGGGATTTCAATGGGCAGGTCACAGGTGGGGAAGAGGCAGGGCTGTGGAGAGGGGATCCTTCCACCTGCAAGTCCCTAGAGGTGCTCCCAGACCGCCTCCCTACTTAGATCTTGCTTTATATAGCTGTAAGTCATAGGAAGGGGCTGGGACTTAGCTCAGTTGGTAGAGCACTGCGTTGCAGTCTCTGAGGTCCTGAGTTCAATTCCCAGCGCTGCAAAAATGGGAGAGGGCCTGGCAATCCACTCCCAAGGCAATCTCGAAGCAGTCAGCCATTGAAAACCCTATGAGGGTCGCTATGAGTCGGATACCGATTTGACAGCACCTAACAACAACAACAAGGCATAGGAAAGCAGAGGGGCTTCCGTGGAGAGTAATTGGCCAGGAGAGAGTATTTTCTCACAGAGTGGCTGCGGAAGCTTCAGGAATCCAGCACATCGTGGTGGTCGGAAATATAAACCAAGCTAGTTTTTAATTGGGACAGAATGCCGGGACAGAAAAGCCTCCTTGACAATAATGATGCGATTCAGACAGGGAGGCAGAGAGCAGGAGCCAAGCTGGCCCTGCCTCCCCTCCTCTGGCGGCCCCTTCCTGAGTGGGGACCGTCTCAGGCTTTGCTGGAATCTGCTGGCTGGGAGAAAGAAGGAAGCGAGGGAAGGCTGGGCCGCCACGGGCACCCCCACCCCCATGCCTTCCCCTCGCCCTGCTGTTCTCTCCACCTAATGAGCCGCAATGCCCGAAGCCAAGGCGTCCTCGGCATGGGGAAGCCAGGCCAGGGCGAAGTCTCTGTCAGCACATTCTCAGGAGCTATGGAAATGAAGCAGCTTGCAGGGCAGATAACTAAGCAGGCCCCACGGGGTGGAAAGAGCAGAGCGTATTCTCCGGTTGTTCAATATTTATCACGCTGCGAGCCCTGGATGTCAGTCCTGGGGGGCAGCGTGTGCATTATGCATGCGTATGTGTCTGTAAAGGGTCGTGAAGAAGAGTTGCTATTGCTGCTTTTAACTGTGTGGCACCAGGTACACTGCGCACAGATGCTAAGGATGTTTTGAACCGTAGAAACGCGCTAATGAGCTGCAGAGGCAGGGCCTGGAGAGGGAGAAGATACATCGGGTCTCTTTGGAATGTTCTGGTCTTGGTAGGCGTGGAATGCCTGCCTCTGGCCCCTGTAAGCCGGCGTGTACCATTTCCTTGCTCCTGTTCCTGACATAGTTCTTCATTTGTTTGTAAGCAGAATGAGCGTAGCCTTGATGTCTTGTGCATAAAACATCTTGTATTTGGAAGTTTGTGGCTAATACTTCATAGAATTAAAAGGCGCCTCATTTGCAGTTGGGAAAACTAAGGGCCAAAGGAGCGAAGTCACGCTGCGAATTCATGCTGGATCTCCCAGTGAAGGCCTGGCCCTGCCCAGTTCTCTTTCCACCAATGGAAAGAGAGCCACTTTGTAGGTCCATTGGATGAGTGACCACCTACCGAATGACCCCCGAGTTCAGGGAGGCTCTTACTGCCACCATCAAACCTTCAATGACCAGATTTCTCTTTCCTTAGGTGGAATTTGAGAGGGGGTGGGTCTGTCTGGCTAACCATTGCCCTTGAGTAAAGGAAGCCTTTGACAGCAGGAGAAGGGCCTGGCAATCCACTCCCAAGGCAATCCCGAAACAGTCAGCCATTGAAAACCCTATGAGGGTCGCTATGAGTCGGATACCGACTCCACGGCACCTAACAACAACAACAAAGGAAAGGAGGAGGAACAAGAAAATGGAGTACCTATTCTCGTTTTTGGGGCTGGGGTTTAGCTCAGTTGGTAGAGTGCTGTTCCGCGTGCCCTGAGGCCCTAGAGTTGATCCCCAGTACGGTAAAAGTGGGAGAAGGACCTGGCAGCCCACTCTCGAAACAATCTGCCATTGAAAACCCTATGAGTAGCAGAGAAGCACTGACAATAGTGCTGGGCATGGCACAGTGTCAGGGGAGTGTTTCATTCTGTTGTACACTGGGTTGCTATGAGTTGGACTTGATGGCACCTAACAACAGCAATCCTTGTTTCCCTTTTTAGCTTGCTATACCTAGTAAGCCTGCAGCCGTAGCCCTGTGGCATCCGATCCTGTCAGATCTTGGAAGCTAAGCAGGGTCGGGCCTGGTTAGTACCTGGATGGGAGACCGCCTGGGAACACCAGAAGCTGTAGGCTTGGGAGAAGGACCTGGCAACCACCTCCCAAAAATCAATCTGCCATTGAAAACCCTATGAACAGCAGAGAAGCACTGACAATAGTGTTTCCCCTGTTGTACAGAGGGTCGCTATGAGTCGGATACCGACTCAACGGCACCTAACAACAACAACAACATACCTAGTAAACTCTTCTTGATGTCTAACCCAAAATGAAAATCTGTCACCCTATGAGGCTTAGTGGCAGAGGAAGAGAACACCAGCCAGGCATCCTATGTGCTCACTTAACCTGGAGGATTTCAGAGCCCTCCGAGAGCAGGGGAGCCTTTGTGCCTTCCTTCGTTCCTCCTCTCTCATGCTGTCTTCTCGGGGTCTGAGAGAAGGAATTTAACTTGCAACTTAACCAAAGGCTGTGGGAGGCCCCCGGGCTCAGCTTGAAGAGAGAGGGGATATTTTTGCCTCCTAGAGGAAGAAAGCTCATTTTCCCAATACACCCTCACCCCCCCCCGTCCTGTGCAGATGAGCTTAATTTTCTTCCCCTCATAATGAAGATGGATCCAAGCCAAGCTGTATATTTGAGGGGGAGCCAGCTGGGAAAGCTGAGTGAGGGGGCTAAGGGGCAGAAACAGAGCTCCTCTCGTGGAGAGGAAGTAATTAATTTTAAGAGAGCGCTAAGATAGGCAGCCTGCAGCGGTAGCCCTGTGGCATCCAATCCCGTCAGATCTCGGAAGCTAAGCAGGGTCGGGCCTGGTTAGTAGCTGGATGGGAGACCGCCTGGGAACACCAGAAGCTGTAGGCTTGGGAGAAGGACCTGGCAACCCCCTCCCAAAAATCAGTCTGCCATTGAAAACCCTATGAACAGCAGAGAAGCACTGACAGTAGTGTTTCCCCTGTTGTACAGAGGGTCGCTATGAGTCGGATACTGACTCGACGGCACCTAACAACAACAACAAGATAGGCAAGCCCTGGTAATAGAATGTCAAACTCCAAATACAGGTGGCTAAAAATTAAACTGGAGCATGGAGAGCTTCTTTTGTTCATTCACTTGTGCATTCAGCAAATATTAATTGAGCACCTACTATGCGCAGGCATTAGGAGAGGGCCTGGCACTCCATAACCACAGCAGGGCACAAGTAACTGGGTTAGGAGCAGGTACAATCTGAAAACCAAGGCCTCCTGTCCCCGGGGTAAATCATTTACCAAAGTCCCACTACATGGCTGAATATATTGACCTTTTGGATTTAGGATTAGCTGTTTAAATAGCAGCAGCTGGTGACCCCAGTTCTGTCCAACCAGCTTGTCTCTTCACGGGTTAAATCATAATGCTGCCCGTTTGCTTTTCCGTTCTCAGAGTGCCTTGTTCCCTGCCCGAGTTCCATCCTTAATCCAAAAAAATTAGATCAGCCCCTTCCTTTCAGGGTCTGTTGTGATATCACAGAATTGCCATGGCGACAGACCATGATGTCAACAGGAGTGCCTGGTGCAGCTAAAAAGAACCACATTGGCCAGAAAGGAACCTGTCATGTGAAGACAAGTAGAATAACAAAGCAGGCTGGAGGAGCTGAATTTTGACATCCAAAAGAGCATCTTGGCAGTGTAGGGTGAGAGGGGGCCTGGGGTTCCTTTGCTGGAACCCTCTGTGACTCCCCAAGACACTGAATGAGGATCGATTGATGAGAGGGCAGGCTTGCCCTCAGGCAGGGGGATGGAGAAGGTGACCTTCAGAAGGCCTTGCAGTCCAAGGATCCTAAGCCATAAAGGACATTAAGCAAGGGGAGATTTGACCAGCTTTGGCCTCTGGAAAAGTCAGGGGAATTAACATCGACGCAGACCTCCTTGCTCCTGAGCAGACAGCTCTGACAGTCGCCAGCTGGGATTTATCATCTGGCATCTGGGAAGATCTGCAGCAATAAACACACAGTGACCCCCTCTTCAGCCCCGTTTGCCGCCCTCTTCCTCGCAAGCCCTGGAAGTTTGCCTTCTATTTCGCCAGAGCGAAGGCGCCCGATCCTGGCCACCAGCTGGGGCTCCTTAGCCTCCCTGCCTATCCCTGCTCCGTGACGTCCAGCGCCTCCCCGGCTGGACCAGCGCACGAAGAGGGCAGGCGAGCTGGGCTGGGTCTGAGGGCAGCGTGTCGGGCCGATCGCAGAGATGCTTCATGCAGGGCAGGAAGGCAGGGCCGGCTGAAAGAAGAGAAAGACTTCCTCAGTCCATCTCGGCACCTCGTCGGCGGCAGCAATAATAACAGCCCGCAAACCTGGAGTTTCCCTTAACCCTTGTGCCTACGGGCTCTGAACGGGCTCTAAGAAGCGCATTGTTTTTCAGCTCCAGAGCCCGTGTCTGGGTTGGGAGCCGGGGAGGCAGGACGGTGGCTCCCGGCAGGTCCGGCTGGCATGCGTTTCTGCCGTGCAGATGGGAACGCAGCCCACGCTCCTCTGCCCGCCCAGCCACTCTGTGTCCTTAGCTCAGTGAGGTCGGGCTACCTGGAAGCGGTACACCTGCTCCGTGCGTGCCTGTCTCGTATCTGCGTCTTCTCCTTGGGAACCTGAGCTGGGAGGATGCGGTCCCCCCCCTCGCTTCCTCTGCCTGCAGTCCTCTGACCAGTAGCATTCTGGCTGAAAGCTAGGAAGTCCCAGGCCCGCCAGGGCTCCTGGGGAACCCCTCCCACCACCCAGGGGGAGCCCCCTGCCTGTTCTCCGGTGCTAGAGCCAGGGAGAGGGGGCAACCCGCAGAGTGTCTGCCACCACCCTCCCTGCGTCTCGGCCACGGCGTTACGGGCTGGCCCGGAGGACTTACTGCTCGGAGGGATGGTAGCAGCAGAGTGCCCGGCGGGTCCTCTGAGGCTGCTGAACTGGGGACCGAGCTGCCAAAAAGATGCTGAAGTTTCGGGCCGATCGACGGGTCAGGTAGGGATTTTGGCACAGCTCGTGAGCCTAGGGAGGTCAGGGCAAGCTGAGGTGGCACTCGTCCTGTTTGGAGCCGGGGGGCTTCACGGTGAGGGGTCTGCTGGGGATGACCCAGCAGGAGAGAGCCATCGGGTCAATGGTTGCTGCATTGCAGTGGCTGTGAAGGGGAAGCTATTTTGAAATTGGTAGCACCGGGCTGGGGAGAGGACGTCATTTGTAGGGGTTGCCGGGTAGGAGGCTCTGGGGCACGGAGAAGCTGGCCGTGCCCGGCTGACAGGAGACTCTGCGCGCTCTCCCTGTCTATACTGCTGCCCGCAGGAATGTCCCAGAAGCTACCAAGCAGAGCAGAAGGGGCCTGGAGGGGCGGGGCAGGAGGAGGGCAGGCACCCCAGCCCTGGGGCAAAAGCAGAAAAATATTTGCTATCTCAGGGACCTCTGATGCCCCAGATTGCCCAGAGCCAGGGACACGGGTACCTGGAGGCATGTGCCCTTCTTTGCAGAGATCCCCTGTGGTTAAGTTGAGGGGCGCATCATTACTGGGAGGGAGGAGGGACTGTAGTCTGCAGTGGATGATCGGGCCTGGTGGGTGCCGGACAGATTTGGGGTCCTGACTGGCGAACCCCAGTCTCACGGAGGCTGTGGCTGCTGCCTGCTGCGCCTGTCTCCTGCGTGTCTTTGGACTAAATCTGAACAGCTCTGGTTTGGAAGCAGAAAAAAACACCGTTTGATCTTATCTATAGCCTCAGTGGCCATCCTGAGGGCTGGGATGTGTTCTGGACTGTTGAGAAAGGGTGCCCAAAAGGTCATTTTATTTCCCTTATGCAAACACAGGGACCAGGCTAAGCTTTTTTCCTCTGGCTGATCCACAGCAGGGCAACTGAAGTGCTGGCTTTTTACTGTGGATGTGCTCAAGTGGCCCTGCCTCAGCAGTCTCTGTCCCCATGCTTGCTCTTAGAGTCAACCAGAGCCTGTAGGCTCTCCCCGTTTTTGTCAAGGAGGTGGGAGAAGAGGAACTTGAAACTCCTCCACTCCCCATGGGCTGGACACCTGACCGTCTACCAGGTGCCCCTGTCTGGTGGTCCCCACTTGCTGCATCCCCCCCACCCCCGATCGCTGCAGCTGGAGGATTGGACCACTGCCCCAGCCTCCCTCCAAGCACTCTACTGCCTTCCCCTCCTGGGTCCCCCAAAAGCCGGGCGTTCCATCAGCCAGAAGAGCCCCCACCTGCTGCTCCCTGTCTGCCTCAGTGCACCCCATCCCTGGTGTTGCTCCCCCTGCCTGACAAGCTGTCCTCAAAATACCCCACCCTCCTCCCGGCCACCGCAGGCCCTAATTACAGCCGACTGTTCAGCCACCACTGACCTTCATGCCTGACAGCTCCTGAGGTCTCTGCGACATCCAGCTCCCCCAAGACAGAAGACCCCGATTGCAGGGTGGGGCTGAGGTCCAGCCCAAGCTCAACAGTCGAGTTTCTGGGTCTCCCATCTCATTTGAAGAAGAGAGATGGAGCATCAGGCGGGAGAGAGCTCCCAAGGTCACAGGAGAGCTCTTTCAGCAGATAATGAGCGAGCATTTTTTATGTGGAGCGCTGGCAGGCTCTGTCCCTGGGAGAGACACTGCCACCCGTGGAATCTGGACTGTACTGACTTGGTAGTTGGAGCACACCACTCACACCTGGTGACCACGGGCTGAGTTCCGTGTGGCTTGTTTCCAGCCTGGAGGTCTCTTGTTGTTGTTGTTAGGTGCCATCGAGTCAGTATCCGACTCTTAGCTACCCTCATAGGGTTTTCAATGGCTGACTGTTTCGGGATTGCCTTGGGGGTGGATTGTCAGGTCCTTTTCCCATTTTGGCGGTGCTGGGAATTGAACTCCGGACCTCAGAGACCACAGCGCAGCGCTCTACCAACTGAGCCAAATCCCAGCCCCATTGGAGGTCTCTAGTAAGTGGTAACCCTGACTTAGTAAACGGTGACCAAATTTCATGTCTTCTCCTCCATCCCACCCCACCTGGCTGCAGTTGCTTCTCCTGCAGCCCCATCCTCCCTTTGACCCCCCTGACCCCACTGGAGGACAGAGGCACAGCTCCTGTGTGGTGGACCATCCCTTCATACGGGTCCAATAGCTCCCCCGTCTTTTCCCTCTGCAGCCACAATGAAAGACGGAACACGTTTCGAAACCCAGTGACCGGCCAGGTCCCGGAGGAGAACAAGAAGTTTGACTTGAAAACGTAAGTGTGCCCTCCCCTGCCCCTGCCGGCTGGCCTTTGTGTCCTTCGTGCCATCATCCTGCTGCCTCCTTGCACCTGGGGCAGGGAGGGAAGGAAAGACAAGGGCTTTGGGGTGGCTTACGTCCGGAATCTGATGCAATCAGGAAAGCCCAGCACCCATTCCTTTCACTGCAGATCCTGACTCCCCTAAAGAAAATGGGGGGGGGGGACCGGAATAATTAATTGACTCATAGGCCACTGAGCCATTAAAATTGAGCCCTTAAACTGAGCCCTTAAAATTGGAAGGAAAAGGAAGAGTCCCAGAAGAGCCAAGGGAGTCACAGAGATGACCTCTCGATGGCACCGGAGGGGTGGGACAGTGGCAGGGTGGGAGGAGGAATGGTGTTTCCCACTGGTTCTTGGCTCTCATTTGTCTCTCTCCTCCCGGCACCTTGGAATCAGATCAGCCTTGGACATGTCCAATAAAACAGGTGGGAAACGCCCTGCTACCACCAATAGTGACGTACCTAACCACAACATGGTGTCCGAGGTCCCTCCAGAGCGGCCCAACATCCGGGTAAGTCTGGCCCTCCGGGCAAGCTATTGAGCAGGAAATGCCTTTAGTGCATTTTAGCGGGATTTGGGGGCCTTCTGGGAAATCCTTCCCCCCCGACCCCAGCTCTATTTGGAGGCTCCAATGGGCAGGCAGGGTGGCCCAGGACAGTGAAGAGTAGAGGAAAAGAGGGCTCAGAACAGAACCTTGCAGAAGACTAACATCTACACCTGGGTTCTCAACCTTAGCCCTGTTCGCATTGGGCGCTGGGTAATTCTTGGGGGTGGTGGGACTGTTCTATGCTTTTTAGGATGTCAAACGGCATCCTGGCCTCTGTCCACCAGATGCCCATGGGACCTCTCCCCCAGACAATGTCTCTAGACATTGTCAGATGTCCCCTGGGGACAGAATCCCTCCACTCTGGTTGAGGACCACTGATCTAGGGGGTCAGCAAAGAAGACTCTCTCTCGTGAAGGACACAGCAGGTGCTGTGGCGGAAGGAAGAGGACCCCAGGAGGAGGAAGTAATTCAGAAAAGAGCGTTGCAAAGAGGTCCAGTGAGTCCAGAGCTGAGCGCATCCCTGGGGTTTAGACAGACCGGTACTTGGAGACAGACAGAGCAGGTTAAGAAGTTTGATGAGAGCAGAAAACAAGCCTGAGAGGGATAAAGCAGTAATGGGAGACAGGTAGAAATACGGAAGGTCTACACTGCAATCTATTCACACAAGCAAGCATTCTCCAAACATCAAAATGAACTGGCTCCCCATGTATTCACAAGGGTACGTCTTGAAAACAAGATTTCTGCAAGTTGCAGACTCTGAACAATCTATCATCTCTGTAAAACGTACAGACATGAAAAGCAGGGCTGCATATTTATAGAAGCATCTGCAGGACAAGTGCATAACCAGGCACAGGAAGACTAATTTTGGGTCAGTCTTTGCCTCTAGGGAGGAGAAAGGTAATAGGACGGGAGAGGGCCTCAAAGAGACTTCTAGCTCTGCTGGCCTTGCTTTATTAGGGAAGAAACACAAAGGGACAACTGTCACATTATTCTCCACTTCCCTGGAATATGTGAAGCACTGCAAAACGGTATTTTAAAAGAATGTTTTATTTTTTTATTAGCATGTATTAATTGTATGTATTAATGGGGTTGAGCGCGGTATTTCAACACAGGAATACATTGTGCACTGAGCAACTGAGGCTAAGGAGCATTTTCTTCTTATCATTTCTTTATGTTTGGAGACTTGGAACTTCTCTCTTCTAGATCTCCATAGAATATGTAACCAGTTATTGTGAAGTATAGGCTGTGAAGGAAAATGAGGGGTTGGGGCTGGACCATCGGGACAGAGTCAGGATTGTTTCTTTCTTTCTTTTTTTTTTTTTTTTTTTTTTTTTTTGCGGTACTGTGGGTTGAACCCAGGGCCTCGCACTTGCATGCTTTGTAAATGCTGGACCACTGAGCTGTACCCTCAACCCAGTTTTTTACTTTTTGAGACAGGGTCTTATTAAGTTACGCAGACTGGTCTTGAACTTGCCATCCTCCTGCCTCCACCTCCCGAGCTGCTGGGATTACAGGCATGCGCCACCCCATCTGGTGAGGCAGGATCGTTTATTGGGTAGCTGGACATGAGTGGAATGTTCAGTAGAGAGGCTCAGAATCGCCAATGAGTCACCGTCTTATGGAGACAGAAGAAGTTGGAATCTATACCATCAGCCAGGATAGGGGAAGGCTTGCGTCTTCCTGAGATGCATTACAAAAAGCGAGAGGGATGAAGCTGGTGCATGGGTGTCTAGGAAATGCAGGAGCTCTCCGTCAGTGTCTTGGCAGGAGAGTAGGAGGGAAGAGGTTGTGGGAGGAGGAGGTGGGAGTGCATTGGGTGGGGTGTGAGAATATGCAGTGTAGGTCTGGGGAGCAGGATCGGTAGTCAGCATGAGACTCAAGACACATAGTTCTGTCATTTGGAAGGGTCCCCCGAGGGTGTAGGCTGCAGATCAGTGCATCCAGTCCACAGGCGTGTGTGGCTTTCCTCCCTCAGGCTCACAGCCTGGCAGGAATGGCGAGGGTTGGACTGATGGACAGGGGCTGCTGGGAGATGGCATGTAGAGGGCTGGCTTGGGGATGGTTGGAGTGGGCGGCCACGGGAAGTGGCTTCTTGGCTTCAGGGAGCAGGGGAACCATACAGATGATGCACTGAGAGAAGAGGGAAAGACTCAGGGCCTTGCGTGTTCTTAGGGAGGTGAGTGACCTCTTCAGATGGTGAGTCTTAGCTGTGACCTGTGGGTTTTTACTCATAATGTCCAGAAAATTGTTTTATTTCTTAGCTGCAGGGGTGCTTTATATAAAGCCAGTTTCTTCTCTCCTCCAACCTGTATCTACTAAGTGTTTGTTGCCTGCAGCCGTAGCCCTGTGGCATCTGATCCTGTCAGATCTCGGAAGCTAAGCAGGGTCTGGCCTGGTTAGTCCTTGGATAGGAGATCGCCTGGGAACATCAGGTGCTGTAGGCTTGGGAGATGGACCCGGCAACCCACTCCCAAAAATCAATCTGCCATTAAAAACCCAATGAATAGCAGAGAAGCACCGACAATAGTGTTTCGCCTGTTGTAAGTGGGGTCGCTATGAGTCGGACACTGACTCAATAGCACCTAACAACAACAACCACACGTGCTCCGTATGGCTGGACGCCTTGCTGGCTCTGGTGATAAAGAGATGAGGAGCTAGCGCTGTGTCGAGAGAGACAAAGCTAGCATTACATTGCCTGTGACAAGTTTTAACAATGCAGATGTACAGAGGACAGGGAGTTGCTGACCGCTCAAGAGGGTCTGGGAGGAGTTGCTGAGGTGGAGTACGCTAGACCTCAGAGGATGAGCAGGGAGTTGTTGGTGGATGAGGGGAGGACGCAGTGAGCAAAGGCATAGGATGGGAGAGAACCAGAGGTGAGGCCTGTGTGCAACAGGTTTAGAAGGCGGGTCATAGACCCAGCCAGATCTTCTAGATCTACTCTTATGTGCTGTGCTGAGACATACGAACTCTGTCCTAAATGATGTGATTTTAAGCAAGAGAGTGACGTGACTGTATTGTATTTTAGAAAACTCACTTTAGTTTGTCGCCGAGGATGGATGGCTAGAGGAGATGAGGCGCTATAAGGCAATAGTGGAATCTGATAGGAGAGAACAGAGTTGAGCCCTATTAAGAAGATGTGTCTATTATCTTGTTGTTGCTGTCCCCCTGTAGGGAGGGCAGCGGGTGAGGGACCTGGGAGCATGGTGGCGTGGGGAGTGCAGTTGCTCTCTGGGGCTCAGCCAGCTGGGGTTGGGGACTATGGGTCTGCAGGGACCTTCTCTGGACGTGGTATGGGGTTTGTTTATTGACTTATTTTTTAAACTTATTTTTTTCTCCAGCAGCGCTAGAGTCTGGCTGTGGGTCTGGGGAGGATGGGTGATTTGATTAATTTGGAATGTTGGGTTTCAGAGAAGATGGAGCGGAGAGACAATGGATGGGGCTTTCTGCGTCTGGCTTCGGAGGGAAATAAGGAAAACCAGGACACAGCTGGTGGATTCGGAAAAAAAAGGGAAGGGTTAAGGAGCTAGAGCTCTCAATGGGGTGGGAAAGCTGGGGCAGTCGAGCAGAGGAGAGAGGAAGCCCGAAGGATGTCAGAATGTTGCTAGCAGACAATGGGCCAGGAGGATTGAAGCGG
Source organism: Pedetes capensis (assembly GCA_007922755.1). Taxonomy (NCBI): domain Eukaryota; kingdom Metazoa; phylum Chordata; class Mammalia; order Rodentia; family Pedetidae; genus Pedetes; species Pedetes capensis. Next base: position 5,537 of record VMDO01013636.1, on the reverse strand, counting down.
GTGGCAGCGTGGGGTGCTGGCTGGGTCTTAGGTGCAGCCCGGAATAAGGAGATGGAGTGGATGTGAGGGCTTGGAGTGGAGGTCATTGAAGTCATGTGAAGTGAGGGCCCTGGGTGGCTCATCCTCAAGGGCAGTGAGGTTTCTCACAGTGATTGCAAGACTGACACGAATACCCTTAGATTCCAAAAGAATGATCCTGAAGCCGAGTGCAGCATCACAGCGACTCAGGTGGCAGCGGCAGGAAGATTGCAAAGGTTGAGGCCAGGGGCAGCCTGTGTAACTTAGCAAGACCCTGTCTCAAGATAAAACATGAAAACGGGGCTGGGGATGCAGCCTTGTGGCAGAGCGCTTGCAAAGTTTGTGCGAGGCCCTGGGTTCAACCCTTAAGTACTGCAAAAAAAAAAGTTAAAAAAAAAAAAAAAAAAAAAGGAACGATCCAGGAACTGAGAGAGACGAGAAGGGCTGGCAGTGGGAATCAGGCGGTGGTGCTTCCATGAAGACAGGTTGTTTCCAGAATGCAGAAGAATGATAGCATCCATGCGCCGCTATGGATCCAAGGGAACCACCATGTCTCCTCGCGGCTCTGCGCAATGTGTGTAGGCCATGAGCAGGACTCGGAGGATATGGTGCAGGGAATTAACTTGCATTTTAAGGGACTCCAGAGAGCACGTGGAAGAGGGAGGGGAAAAAGGAGAGTAGGGGAAGCACAGGCCAGGAGTGCACCGAAAAGATCTTATTTTCTCCTCCAAAAGATAAAAAATAAAAAGGGACAGGCAAGACTGTTGTCTTGAGACTCATTTTAGAGATGAGGAAAAGAGCCAAAGAATTGCAAGGCTGTGCCCTTGAGTTAATAACAGATCTAAGATTCCCACCTGGGCCTCTCTGCGGGAGCCCAGGGGTAAGGTAGAGAGATACGGCTCCTAGAGGTCCTAGCGTTGACGGCTCCCTTGCAGACAGAGCTGAAAGGAGAGGGGAAGAAAGGCAGGCTGACTTCTCCCTCTGCCTCTCCAGGCCACCCGCACGTCGCGCAAAGCCATCGCCTTCGGCAAGCGCTCGCACTCCATGAAGCGGAACCCCAACGCACCTGTCACCAAGGCGGGCTGGCTCTTCAAACAGGTGCGGCTCCCTGCCAGGCCACCCACGGTAGCCAGCGCTCTCTTCGCAGCATTGCGACTGCTCCGTGCGTGTAGAAGTCCGTGCGGTTCTTGGCATTTCCTCCCCTTGTGTCTGTGAACGAGTGTCCTCACTGGATGACGGCACAGAGAAGCTGAGCGTCTTCCCAAAGTCACACAGAACAGTTAGTGCCAAACCTGAGGCTCCAGGGGGGTTTCCTGAAGGGCAGATGCAATGACTTTGCTCCAGCCTCGTCAGAGCGCCTGAGGGCTCCTTCTCTGCAGGTCCTCTTGCTATGGCGGAAGTGGCTCCTTTGACTCTAGGGGCCCACCATCTCTCTGCAGACTGACCTTACCATAGCCTTGCCCCCCACTTTTTTTTTTTTGGTACTGGGTGTTGAACCCAGGGCCTCATGCTTGCATGCTCTGCAAGTGCTGGACCACTGAGCTGTACCCTCAGCCCATTTTTTTTTACTTTTTGAGACAGGGTCTCGCTAAGTTACGCAGACTGCCTCTGGTCTCAAACTTGAGATCCTCCTGTCTCCACCTCCCGAGTCACTGAGATTACAAGCGTGTGCCACCGTGCCCAGCCTGTCCCCCCTTTTCATTCTGGCTCTGACTTTGCCCTTTGCCCTTCCCCCGGGGGAGGCACAAAGCCTCAGAATGACAGATCTGGAAGGTCACAGGCAATAATGTAATGTCAGGTTCCAGCGGCTGAGATCTCAAGGGGCATTGCTGCTGCCACGCGTTAGTGCAGAGCAAGATGTCCTTGTGACGACCGGTGCAGCTCTCTTTCTCTGCACCCCACCTCGTCCTCATGTCTCTCTCTCCACGCGCCCTGCAGGCCAGCTCCGGGGTGAAGCAATGGAACAAGCGCTGGTTCGTCCTGGTGGATCGCTGCCTCTTCTACTACAAAGGTGAGCCTGCCCCAGGGACGCCAAGAGCGAGGGAAGCCAGGGCCACTATTCTATCACATCTGGCCTTGTCGCTGGGCTCTGCTTCAGACAAGGCTGGCAGGGCAGGTCTCCCCGCGTGGGGCGTGGCGGTGGGACAGCGGCTCACCTGCGCGTTCACTCAGTTCCTGTTTGTCAGCACTTACGGAATGCCTGCTAGGTTTGAGAGAGTGTTCTGGATCCTGGTTGGTGGCACAGGGGGTGACCAAGGCAGTCATTTGGATGATGAAGTCCTGGAGAGGTTGCAGGGAGAGGAAAAGGATGATGATGGGGAGGTCACTAGTTATTGCTAGCAGGTCACCTACTAATCGTGGCTTGTGTGGATCTTCTTCCCGTTCCACTGGACTGTGCAGGCTGGCCCATCACGTTGGAATTTTTGCCAGTTTTATTCCTTGCTCAGTCCACAGCACTGAAAACTGTATGGCACACAGGAGATGTTCAGTCAATACTGAAAAAACTAATAGCCTGCTGGGCGCAGTGGCGCATGCCTGTCAGCCCAGCGGCTCGGGAGGCGGAGGCGGGAGGATCGCAAGTTTGAGACCAGAGGCAGTCTGTGTAACTTAGCAAGACCCTGTGTCAAAAAAAAAAAAAAATGGGCTAGGGGTGCAGCTTTGTGGTCCAGCACTTGCAAAAGCATGCAGGCACGAGGCCCTTGGGTTCAGGACCCCAGTACCCCCCACACACACACAAAAAAAGTGGCCCCAGTACCACAAAGTGGCCCCAGTACCACAAAACAAAAAACAACAACAAAAAAAACTAATAGTCTTAGCTTCTACTCTTTCTACCACCCACTCTCACCCCTAGCTAACCCTGCCCAAAAAAAGAACAAAGATCTGGTAACTTCAGCACAACAACTGCCTCTAGAAACTTATTTTATCTTTTTTAAAATTTTTATTTTATTTTATTTTCAGTACTGGGAAATTGAACCCAAGGTCTCACACATGTTCCTACTGTCCTCCTTTTTAAAAAGTTTTAAAAATTTTGATACAAGGTCTTGCTAAATTGCACAGGCTGCCTGTGGCCTTGAACTCGTGGTCCTCCTGCTTCTACCTCTCAAATAGCTGAGATTTCAGGTGTAAGAAGTTATTTTGTTTCATTGTATTGCATTGTATTCTTTCCCAGTGTAGGAAGTTATTTTAAAATGTGCACAGCAATCTGTGTCAGGGCAGGCACAGTAATGGGGACAGGACATCAGGCTGCCGTAGAGAGAGAAAATGGGCATGGTGGATGAGAAGAGAGAGGGGGAAATGATCTAGAATGGAGAGAGGCTGTTTGCTTAGCTTCCCTGCCCCAGACAGGCAGGGCTATTATTTCCTCAGGCTTCCTTGGAAGCATTATGGTCAATCATTAACTCTGGCTAACCAAGGTTGTACCCACTGAGCCTCTGCCCCCACTGGCCAAGTGCGCTGTCCCTCTTTTGTGGCCAGGAAGGAGCTATGGATACCAGGTCCAGACACGGAGGAAAGTCCAAGACTGGGGGAGAAGGATCTGCCCATGCCTGGCTCCCTGGGAAATAGGGCCAGCCTGGGCCAGAGTGGGACTAGACAGGAGGAAAAGCCAGGCTCTCTGCAGAGGAGGGACAAGGTGTCCTGAAGAGGGTGTCACAGACCACTGAGGGGTGGCAGTCCATTTTTGCGGCTGGGTAATTGATAAGGGGGGGGGCTGGGATTTAGCTCAGTTGGTAGAGCACTGCGCTGTAGTCTCTGAGGTCCTGAGTTCGATTCCCAGCACCACAAAAATGGGAGAAGGACCTGGCAATCCACTCCCAAGGCGATCCCGAAAGAGTCAGCCATTGAAAACCCTATGAGGGTCCCTATGAGTTGGATACTGACTCAACAGCACCTAACAAAGACAAAAAAAATTGGTAAAGGAGAGAGGTTTTCTCAGTGCACGGTTCTGGAGGCTGGGAGGTCCCAAGAGCTTGGTACCAGCATTTGCTCAGCTCTGGGAGAGCGCCTCAGGCTGCTTCAGGGTCCCAATGCATGTGGAAAAGGAAAGCAGGTGGGCAGCCTCCCTTCCTCCTGCCCTGCTCTGGAGGAGGAGCCCACTCCGAGAAAGGCAGCCATCCCTCTCAAGTCCATGTACCCCACAGCCCCTCAATGTGGGAATCAAATTGTGACGTGAGTTTGGCCGGGTACAAACCAGACCCAAACCACAGCAGCCTGGAACACTGTCCTGCGCTGTGCCCAGCAGGATGCATCTCCTCTGGAGAATGACAGGCTCCGTGTCTCCAAGACAGCCCTGGGGTGCAGCCCTCAGTCCCCGCTACTCCTTCGGCATACTCCTCCCTCAGGCACCACACTGAAGGGTGGCCAGAAAAGCGGAACCACCAACCAGTATCTTGTTGGTGTGATAAGAAAAGAAGCTGAGCACAGCAAGGTTCTAAGCCCACAGAGATTTCTTCTGAACCCTAACAGGGCTTTTCAGAGTCCCCTGCCTGGGGATTGAATGGCAACCCAGGGAAGAGGGGATGGTCTTGTCATGTCTGCATCATCATCCCCCACCTGTTCCACAGAGCACTCTGCCCTTTCTGGCCTCTGGCTGACAGCTGGGGAGCCGACAAGCTAATCCACCGGCTCCTTTGCAGATCCAGGATGAATCATGTAACAGCCTAATCGGCAGCCTGGTCCTGGGGCGAGAGGGCCGGGGCTCCACCCAGGACCATGCTTTCCTGTGGGGCTGCAGCAGAAAAGGGCAAAGCAGGCTGCCGGGGCCCTGGGAGGACCTTACAAAGAATTACCCTGAAGCTGGGCATGGGGGCACACACCTGTCATCCTAGCACTCGGGAGATTGAGATAGGAGGAGGATCGGAGTTCAAGGCCAGCCTGGGCTCCATAGCAGGACCCTGCCTCAAAAACCAAAAGCACGTGCTGGGCGTGGTGGCGCATGCCTGTAATCCCAGCCACTCGGGAGGCTGAGGCAGGAGGATCCCAAGTTCGAGACCAGAGGCAGTCTGCATAACTTAGTGAGACCCTGTCTCAAAAAGTAAAAATATGGGCTAGGGGTAGAGCTCAGTAGTCCAGCACTTGCAAAGCAAGCAGGCGCAAGCCCCTGGGTTCAACCCCCAGTACCGCCAAAAAATAATAATAATAAAAAATAAAAATAAAAAACACACGGCAAACAAAGAGTTACCCAAAGGAGCCAGAGAGCGGGAAGACATGCTCTGCCCTGTCCCCCTGCTGCGTGTGTCCCTGCTGGATTTGGCCCACTTAGTGAGGCAAGATAGTGCTGGTTCTTAAGACATCTTGGCCACGTTCCCTAGCGGCTCTGTGTCTCCACTTCCTAACCTGTCAGATGGGGCCAATAGTAGTACCTCTTTGTGACAACATTGGAGGTGGCTGCACAGAGCCAGGCGTTTCCAGGACACAGGGTGAACGTTCCACAAACGTCAGCTGTCATTTAGTTGTCTATTTGTGCACTAGAATGTAAATACCCTGAGGGAGGCCGTACATCTCTCTCTCTCTCTCTCTCT